>JARJDR010015460.1:0-11177 GCA_030264135.1 Myllaena sp. GC000078 | reverse complement strand
TACGACTTGATACAACTCGTCTACCTTGAAACGCGATAGATAGGGTATCACACGTCGACAGAAATGCAAAGTAAAAGTGAATAATTAGAAAGCAGTCGTTTTGTTGCCATCAAGCATGTTTATACATATACCATCTTAATATCAAACCCTAACTATAAGTGAAATAGACAACATGGATAAGCCCACGAAATTTCTGCTGAACGAAATCTGCGACGTTCTCGAAACGTACAAGGGTAGAGATAAGGTAAACAATTGAATACATAGCCAAGCCAACAATATTAACGATGATTAAATGTATGCAGGTCTTACGGACTTTATGTTATAGTGCCAAACTGATTGGTGGGCTTGCTGCAAATCAAAAGTTTGCTCAAAGAATGTTCACATTCAGCTCACAAATGTCTGGCACAAGGGCTGTCCTCAGACTCTTGGATGATTTGCCCATGTTGAAATACACCATTGATTATGGTCTAGGCCAGCATGTAATACTTCTAGTTTTAGTTAGATTATTAAGTATTATATAGAGGGAATGTTATAGGAATCAGATAAGATGATGGCTTGCTTAGGAGTGACCACCAACATCATTGACCAGCTCTACTACCCCATTGAGAAAATGAGCTGGCTGCTGGAGCATAAACTGATTGATGGCAATAATGGCAGTAAATGGGACACGGCCAGTTCAGTCTTCTGGGTGGCTTCCATCTACCTATCACTGATGAGCAATGTGCGATATGTGATGCTTTTGCAGAAGCACAAAAGGTGCCAAATCACTGCTGGCAGTGAGAGGGAAGTGCTGAGGAATCTCTTGATGAGGCAAAGGTTTGAGGTACTTACCTGTATTCGGCTGACTTTGGACTTGATCCATGCAGTGAACACACTGCCAAAGGGGTATTTATGGGGTGAGAAATTGAGCACCTGGCAGGTGGGCCTGGTGGCAACCACCTCCTCATTTCTGGGATTGTACCAACTCTTTGCCAAGAGGCAAATGTAGGCAAATTTGACTGTAATGTACATTTTTCACAAGAGATTATATATTGTTATGTTTCTAAAAGAAAATCGATTGTATTCCTATAGATAAATTGTATTTTTTAAACTGAAACAACAAAATAACAGGTATCGGTGTGATTTTTTACAATTTAGCCTTTCCATTATCATACAATAATGGCACATTGACTAATTTTCTAACACTGTTTACAGGGAACATGCACAAGTTGCTCTAAATAGTTGGTATGGTACTCAGTTGCCTTTTGTGGTTGCCTCCTCACCAGAAGTGATGGCATTACCCTTCATTGAGTCAAGAAACTTCTTCATTTCTGGATTGCTGTTGATCATTTGCATTCCCTTGCAGCCTAGTCTGGCCACATGTTGTGGCAGATGTTGGATGAAGTCAAAGGTTGCGAGCACTCCTTGATTCCAATAGTGTTTCGTCACGAAGGAAACGCGTTCGGAGCTAGGTAATTGAGGAAACTAAAAAAACCCACCCAATTGTGATACAAGCACTTTACAAAATAACAAACTCCTTTACCTCAATTGGTATTTGAGTGGTAACTTGTTTCGCATATGGTCTTACAAAAGATGTTAATTTATCAAAGGTTTGCACAGATCGTTCACTCTCTTGCCATACACCTTCTTCGGAGAGATAGTAGCAGGCGCCTGCTGCAATTCCCACTTTGACGCCGAATCTACAAAAAGATTAAGAGCTTAATTTGCTTGCTAGGGAGTAGCAGATGTGAATTAGTTGTATGTACAGTAATATAATCAATCTTCGTCGGTGTAATTCAATTTTCGCTCTGAGTTGCATAACACTGTACGATAATAATTTGATCTTGGAATACATTTTCATGATTGGTGATGGTTGGCGTTTTGCATGCGTGGAATTAAATGAAAGAAATTGAAAATGCCATCGGAATCAAGTCAATGATTAACAACAATGCGAACTTACTTCAACATTTTCGAGCTGACTAGATTTTCGGCGACGAATGCAGCAGCCAGTCAGTGGTTTCGTTTCGAAGTGCAAAGACGTCAAAAATGTGAGGTTAATATGAACTTGAACAATACGTAATTAACAACTTTGAAACTAATTCGTACAGTTTATTCTTTATCCAAAGAAAAAACAATGTGTGTTACTTAGGTAAGCATTTCAATAATATAGCATTGATAATTTCCATGATATTTCGATCACTTTCGGGGCTTTCGGGGTATACCAATAATGTTTGCCTTTGATTAACGATTCCTTGCATGAATTGCTCGATTATATCCGCGAATTGTGCAGACTTCTCATTAATCCAATTCGCGGCGACTTCATCAACGAGTTGATTGAGCAGCGCGCTTTGTTCGACGCTATCGAAGACTCCCGTCATTCCAAGCTATGTAAAACCATCAAATTAGGTATCATTATTTTCCTATCTTCTATCAATTTACTTCAATGGTTTCCACGGTTGGTGTTAGCCGAAACGTGGTCAAATTCATCGGTATGAAGAGCATTTTGATATCACAGGCGATGGCGAAATTACGCATTTGATGTGCAATTGTACCATTGCCATAGAATTGCATGGATGAGAAGAGTAAATCGGTGTAGTATTTCGTTAATATGTTAAATTGAGGAAGATTTAGGTTTGCTTTCATTGTGATTCCAAGACCTCCGATTAGAACTGGGTTTATTTCTAAAGACGATAGTTCCAAATCGGTTAAACCAGAAATGGTTACGTTTGTTGCAATTATTTCTCCGCTGTAATGCATTTTCAATTTGTTAATAATTTAGTTTTACGTAAATATATGTACTCACGTTCCTCCTGGAATTCCTAATTCAGTAACATTTAGATAAAGATATGGGATTTCAATCGGTTCTAATGATGGTAAACCAACTTCTGGTATGCCTGTTTTTAGCACATCACGCGTACATTCAAAGATTTCGATGATTTCATTCTCGAAAATACGTGATTCGGCTTTTATTCCAACCAAACCAATGAAAAGAAAATATAACATTGAAGAATGCCTCATGTTTTTCAATTAATTAATTCTAATGATGTTGTTTGTTGCAGGACTGTGAAGCAATTGGTAAGTGAACATTTTTCTAATATCTATTTTTTTTAATCTATTTATGTACTCAATTGATTAGTATTAAAATTTGCACAGATAGGAAAATAAGAGTTTCAATCGCAACAAAGGGAATAAAATCGATTGTGATGTAGATAGAAATTGATATATTTTCGTATTTGGCATGTTACAGAATAAAATAGAGTTGAATGTGAAAGAATCATCTCACACATCCTTTATTCTATGTCCACACTTATAAATTAACAGCGCTAAACAATAATAATCGTTATATAAAAACAATCCATAATATTTAAAAATCGAAACAAGTTTATAAAATCTCTTTCTATCCATATATCAATATTCACGTGTTGAAATGCTTCCGTTAATCAATCGAAAAAGAAGAAACTTTTTGCGTTTTTGCATATCTTACACTTACAAATAGCTAATAGATGTATTGGAAATCGAGTTATCTACTAAATCATATATTAATTTCGGGATTGCACATAGGGTAGGTTTGTTTGCTTCACCTCACCATCAAATCAAAATCGATTCTAAATCTACGGCGACGTAATAATTACTATATGTAGATACATCCTATTCATGAATTCAATCATTTTACTTATAAACATATATAACTAGTAGTCTCACGCATTTTCTTGCAGAAATTAATTAATTAATTATCTACCGATGTAATTTTAATGATTTAGGCGGTGTTTGAAAGTATGTATAGACATAGATTAATTAAATATACGTAATTAAATATAGAATGTAAAAAAATTGCCAAAACGGTGTGCAATTAGTTGATGTTCTTAATTAGCAGGAATGCAATCGCGTCCCCCCCAAATATAACTCTAGAATAGATAACGAAATTTAGTGCTAATCCGTTCCAAGTAGATAGAAAATCACTACTACGTTTCGCCGTCCTTTCGGTTCATATTACTATACATAATCGGCTTGAGCACAATTTTATAAAAATTAATTCGGTGTGTATACAATTCGTAAATCTGAATTACAATCATTATCCTTCTTTTCTTGTCCGTGCTTCGCAAATCTCTAGCATTGTTATTATCCAAGCAATGCAATCAAAATTGAGCAAAACCAACGCTCGACAATTCTATAGGCACACAACTTATACAACTCTTATAACTTAACCGTTAAGTCTTAACGAATTTCATACAAATTTGCTTTTTACAAACGAAGAGAAAACGTAATCAAGAGGAAAATAATCTCGGAGAATATTTACAATCAAACGAAAAACAAAGAGTCGAAATGCCAAAGGGAGAATTTGCACGCAAGAATTAATTTTACACAACGTTTCTTTAAGTCTTCTTAATACTGTACACATTTATAAATGTAGTGATTCTTGATATTTGCATACCCGGCAAACACCGAAAGGCATCTTTCAACACATAAAAGGCACGCCACACGTCATATTCCTAGCTGTTTCTATTTTCTAGCATAAACTACATCCCATCGTTAATTACTAGTTTTACTAATATTACTACATGTTTGCGAATTGATTTGATAATAATCCGGTGTTAGTTAGTTTCGGTTTTGGCATCATCGTTTCGTACGCTGACTAATAAATTATTATCCCTGAAGTTGCAGAAGCCGAGTAACAATACCTAATATGCTTCGATTGAGAGTTGGATTCGTATCAAAAATTAAGGCCAGCCTCACTCATCTTCCTGCAGCATCGGTTAAGTACCCAATTATCATAAACCTAGCTAGAATCTATCCGCAAATATCTAATAAATCAATCATTATTCGACGGAATGTATATTAATAGTTTAGTTGGTTCTCGCAGTAAGTAATATTAAACCTAGTATGACTCGAATACTCGCTCGCTTCAATTAAATTCCTAAAACATTCGTTACCGCTCGTTATTAGCCTATAAGACAAATCGGTTTGAATTTTGTTTTGATTTCATCGAGGAAGACGTTGGCATTAAATTAGTGTGTGTGTGTGGGGTGTGTGTTTTGTGTGCTATGATGATGAATACACATTTGTACTATGTTGCATTTGGCGCGCGCGCGGTCCTCCTTAATGCTCAATGGCAATCATCTTCGGCGCCGCCTTGCTGCTGGTCTTTGTCGCGAGGTTCGGATGCGTGCGCGCAATAATCGCCTGCAGCTTGGCCAGCTGGCTCATGAGGTTCGTGTTGTTGCCCTCGAGCGATTGAATCTGCTTGCGGTAGTCGGTGTTCTCGCTGACCAGGATCTCCACCTTGCGCTCCAGCTGGTCCATGTACTCTTTCTTTTTTCTTCGGCTTTCTTGCGCTGAAATCTACCGCACAACATATTTAAATGCAACTTGTGGATGAGTTAGAGGTGTTGGTTAGTTACCTTGTTTTTAATCTTCCTCCGAATCTTTTTCAGGGACTTCTCTTCGGCTTTGGTGAGGGGGAGTCTGGTGGGCACCGGATAGCCCTCGGCGACGAGCGTGCGCTTCTCCTCTTCGGTGAGCAGCAGCACGCCGGTGGAGCCCTTCGGCTGCGAGCTGATGAGCGGCGTGTGGATGGGCTGCCGCGTGGACGTCGTGGCAGCGGCGAGCAGCACGCGCGGGCATTTGGTACGCGCCGCGCCCGGCGATGTTGGCTGCGAGCCGAGATTGTCCTCGCTCTCCTCGCTGCTGGAGCAGGACGGTGGCGTTGGTGGCAGATGGAACGTGGACACGCCGCTCGCCGGTAACGTCGTTGTCGTCGTCGTCGACGTGGGTTCCAGTTTGATGCTGGCGAGCATACCGCGCTGGTTGTTGAAGATGTTGTTCGTGGCGGTGAGCATCACGTTGGCGTGCTTCAGCAGGCTTTTGCTGTGCGGCTCGTCGCCGAACGCCGACGGCACCGACGTGAAGAAGTCGTCTACGTGCGGCTTGACATCTTCGAGCTGCTGCGGTGAGGACGGGCAGGAGGAGTGCATGCTGTCCGTCTCGCTGTACGGCTCGTCCTTGATGTCGATCTCCTCCGTCAGCCGCATGCCGCACGCGACACTCATCGAGATCGTCGGATAGCATTCGTCATCCATATCTAAATCATCCACCACGTAAGTTAGTAAATTATGCATTTTGGAAATGTTGTTTTTGAAGAGGTTTACCATCGATTTTGTTGTTGTTTTTGTTGGAATTGGGCGAGTCGGGCAGCGAATCGCCATCGGAGGCGAGGCTATAGGAGTGCTCCGACTTGATCGGGCGCGTGCCGAGGACGGCGTCGGTCATGAGGCGGTCTTGCAGCACCACCTCCGTATTGGGCAGGTCCTTTTCGAAGAGATTCCAATCGGATAAATCGTTCTGTAACCGGAAAACAAGGTTATGGAGCCACGTGTGACCACGTGTATCGCATGCACCGTAAAGGGCGCTTGCCACGTTAATTCGCTTCCTCTTCGCCACTGCAGAGGTTCAACACGAGTCCCGTTACACGCGCCGCGCGAACATTCTCTTACATTCCATTAATTGCGAACGAACGCGCATTCCATGCGCAAACTTTTAGCGGCGCAGCCAAATGCGGTCGTCTGCGTGTTTCTTGTTTGATTCATCGACAAGACGGCGAGACGCCTTTTCTTTGCGCGTGAGTGTATTCTATAGTGTGCAGTCGTGCACAACACCTGACTGACGACGAAGAACAAACGTCGATCGCGGAGAGAGGAGGTCGGTCATTCCGCGCACCATTGAATTCATTGCTATTCTTCTCGATGAAAATGCGCATTTGCGAGAGATTTTGCACGTTGAATGGCAAAAAATTAATAGAAAACTGTAGCAAACAGGATGCGGGGAATTTGTCGAAAGCCAGCCAATATATTATCAATTATTCAATGGACACAATGGTAGTTGGACGCACGACGCACGTAATGAGTAATTATAGCGTCAATAATTTAACTAACGCGCGCTTTGAAACGCTTGAAAATCCATTGGTTGGTTGGATATTTATCACATAATTAATTAATTATCTGCTTCCTTCCTCGCAATTACACACGTACAATAACGCTTTCAACTTTTCTCGCCGCAGTGGAAAAAAATCGTGTTAATTTCCTTCTCCTAAAGAGGGAGGAATGGAACGAAGAACAGTGCGTAAACGAAATATGAAATGAATAGGCTGTGAACAACGAGGGGGATTGAATAGAATTATAGGGTAGCTACTATTAATTATTTCATTACGTACAGGTACGTATCGACATATTTTTGGTGTGAATGAACGAAATTTAGTGGAACCATTGCCGTATTTCTTTGGCCGACGACGTTGAATGTCAACGCACTCGCCTCGCCGAGGCACACACACACCGCGCAGGCATTATTCTTTTTCGCACGCTTTGCTGGTTACCGAAACCTTCACCTTGCCCCAGCTGCGGAATAACGAAGTAACGCGCAATCGCAGGAAGAAGAGTGGCAAGACGTGCGCTCCACCTCTTCTGCCTGCTTATACTTACTTCTACGGATGAATATGAAGGATAATTTGTATGATTGTTGCTTCTTACACAGCGATATTTTCTCAAAGACTATTTGTTACTTGCTTGGATTGATCTTTATTATTATGTTTTAGGAACTAACTGGATATTTATTTACGTCGCAAGTTGTTTATTGTTGTTTATTATGATTTTTTTCAATTCTAATCATTTAAACCAACCGTTCTACACATGTCTTTAATGAATTCATACTACAATTAATGGGCTAAGTAAAGGTAGATAATTATAACAATATTTAGGTAGCATTCACGGTGGCTTTCTTCAATTCAACAAAAATATTGACATTGACAATCCGTGCGTCTGCATGGTGTCTGCGTGTAACCGATTAATATTTATATTATGTCTAGGAGACGCGCAGAAATGCGATTGTTTTTTTGCAATCATCACCGAGATGCGATGCGCTCAACTTGATAGCAATTTCTTTGCCATGGAGCGCTGCGTTTGCCGTATTTGTTGCTTACGGTAATTGTGTAACCGTGTGCTTGCAATTATAAATATTTAGACCGAATAGGTGCTAACTCATCCGTTACACAACCAGCGATGTCGCGCGCGCGCGCAGCGCAATAGGCAAAAAGTCGTTGGACGCCCATATAAATGACGACGCGCGGAATGCAACAGGTGCAATCGAAGGAAGATTCGCGATTCGCGAATTGAACAAACAGTATTGTCTATTCGACACAATTCAAGCAGTAGCGTCGGCGTCGTCGTCGTCGTCGGCATAGTCGGGGGGCCGGTCGTTCAACTTCCGCTTCGCTCTTTGGCTAGGCGTATAGCAATGCAGTGTAGTAAGCGCGAGGCGCACGCGCACTTCTACTTCGTGCGCTTTTTTTCCATTTCGTATGATGCTTATTCGATTCAACTCGACGGCAATAGCAGCGGCATTTTATTATGTACATCATTAAATTTAGCAATTACCTTTTGCCGGGACCGGGTGTCTTGCACGCAGCGATTTTGATAGTACGCTGAATGCTGGCCGAGATACATTAGGCGCGTGGTTATTAACTTACAAAGTCGTTTCGGTTTCATTTCATTCATCAATTCCACACGTCTCGTCCGGTCGTTTTAAATACGATTTTATGCATATTAGATTGCGCTCGGTACAAAACGTGTTTGATATCGTTTCGGTTTTTGTTTTGTTTTATTGTAGTGAGTAAGTACTTGTTAAACGCACTTGCATATCGCAACTCGCGCAACTGATTGTATGTAATTTGTGTGTTGGTATCTTTACGCATTCAGCATGTAAATCGAGCGCTTCCTTCCTGTCATCATTTCGCTGATACGTTAAGTCTATTCGAAATTAATTGCGTTCGGCATCTCCTCGTAGTGGTACGTAAGCGAGGTGTCGATGACATAAATTGAATGTTTAAACATTTAGGTTGATGTCCTCTCGCGTGCGCATGGCTTAAGGCCAAGGTTGTTTCGCGCCAGGTAAATACATCTAGCATTCACTTAGCCTTAGGAATCGGCATTTTCGCACATATTAATAGTAACCATATTAACACAAGCCGCATTATCATCAACACACCATACTCAGTAAGAGGACTATTGCGCAAAGAGTCAACGTGCCCAAATTCTAAATTTACTGATTTACGACGCCATTACTCTACCACTTTACTGCAACATGTCGTCATGTCGTCATGTCCATCGTCGTCGTCTTCTTTTGTAAGAGTACATTTTATTCGAATATTGGCTGGGTTACATTGTTACACTTCTATCGCTTCTATCGTTCGATTATTAATTGGTTTGATTTATTCATCAGCGTGTGAGCAACGCCGGATGGCGCTGGAGGTTGAAATATTGAAAAGCCGCTCGTTTCTGGATGTAGTGTGTAGGCATATATGTATTTGTTATGCAAGTTTTTTGAAGTTGTCCAAGCAGTCGAGTGTAGAGGACGAGAAGAGGAGAAGAGGCGCGTCAAAAGTGTCGATGCCGAAAAACGCCGGCCATGCGATGCCATGCCGGCCGGCAAGTCAATGGACTTTGCTTCATAAATATTCCAGCAAGCTTACGCGTGTGCGCCGTTTGCCGGTTTGCTCGTATGGCTCGGCATGCCAAATAACCACATTCACTCTGCTAAACAAGAAGAAGAAGAGGCAGTCGGCTTAAATTCTTCTTTCCCAATTAATTCCATACCTCATTAACAATCAATATGTACTTAAAAGTATACCTAACTATTTATTATTAGCTTTTAATTTATAATTATTGGGTTCAAACTTTGTAGTTTTTAGTACTTTCATAAAGTCTATTTTTTAAGACTGTGAATATAAAGCGTTTCCTTCCCAAAAGTAACGCAAGTTTTGAATTCACTAGAATACACAGACTCTACGGTTTTGTATGCGCATGAGCATAGTTTGATCGAAAATTTTCATGAAATTTTGCATTAATGTGGCTGCATTTCGTTAATGCAGCGTTGAATCTTCTTTTTTAATGAACGGGTAGTTGTGGGCTTGTTGATATAGTTCTGTGATTTCAAAAAACCCATAAAAAGAAATTGAATTGAGAGATTAAAAGCAGAGATTCAACGTTGCAAACGCTTCAACGCAACGAAATTGGGCCATTTTATGCGAAATTGTCTTGGCAAATTTCGACAAATTAGTGCATTTGTGCAAAGCCATTGAGACTATTTGACCAATATATGGTCTCATTCATAACCCTATCTCATTAACATTATGAATCAATACAAAAAATTCAATTAAATTAATAGAATCCATGTTTTTTTTGTTAAATTCAAATCGTGCGTTACTTTTGCGACACCCTTTAAATGAAGTCTATTTCTTAAGACTGTGAATATTAGCTGGTTTTCTATTTGTTGTTATGAGTCAGAAGACAAATGCAGTTGTGTCAAAAACAAAAATAGCATTTTAAGGGTTTTCCTTGATTGTTTCGCAACAATTACTAGTAATATTGCAATATTGCAATTACGTAGCGTAGCGCGAATCCCCTTATTAATTGCGTTCATTCAAATTCACTTGCTTGTCTTCCTCGATGACATCCGCCTCCGCCTTTTCCGTTGTCACATCGCATATTGCATCGCATCGCCTCTCATCTTCCTCCATCCACACATTACAACATGACAACATCACACATAATATACTTGTTGTTATTTCGTTATTTACTTACAGTATAATAGAGTTCTGTTTTTTTTTTCTAGGGAAACCTCTTTTTCTTCTTCAGCAACAATGTTTGTTTTCTCAAAGGGGATTCTTCTCTTCTGTAGAATTTGGCAGTGCATGGAAATTGGATGGCAGGAAGGAAAATAAGTGTGACAACGCGTGACGACAATACTCTTGGCTGACTGGTGGTGGGCGGAAGCAGCACCCACGCTACGCAACCGATTACGTAAATTTGCTGCGCGTCACCCAGTTTTCGCATCATGCGAATGCTGTACGAGTACGAGTAAGTACGTAGGTGGGATGAATGAGAGTCCCGACACAAAACCTATTCCTCTATCTTATACATCGCGCCGCTACCTAATGGATTTGCGATTTGCGTCACATACAAGCGTGGGAGTTTACATTCCACCCTCCGTTCAATAATCCCATTATATCAATCTTCATTCCGTCATTGCCATTCGCAGCCAACCAACAACTTTGTGGATAAACTGGATAGATTAGAATTTGCCGGTTGCAACATGCATAATTGAGTTTTGCGCAGCGGATGTCGTCGTTTCCCGTCTTCCTTTTCATTTCT
>JARJDR010015457.1:0-24101 GCA_030264135.1 Myllaena sp. GC000078 | reverse complement strand
CAGGTCGGCCTATGGCTGTATCTCAGAATCCTGACCTGATTGAACAAAACCAAGGTCATTTTCGGACTCAGGGCATCAAAATTAGTCTAATTCCGTTGGAATACCCTGGACTTTTTTTAAAAAATGTTTTTTTGTTGCGCAGTGTAATAATTCTTGCGATGAGGTTATGATTTACTTGGATGCCTCCACACTTCCGGGATAGGGAGGTTGCGCTTGCATTATGCCAGTTGGTAGCACAGAATCGTACTTTTAATCCTTCTAAGTAAGCAATCTGGGGATTTATGGAATTGATGTCAATCTTGTATTTATTGATCTTGGAGCGTAGACTGATGTGCGTGTTGGGACCGCGCCCTATTAGCTGCCGGTTGCGGGGATTACGCGCCCCTTTCCCCTCCACGCAAGACGATACTAAGCTATAACGTGCAAGGAAATAATACATCATTAACGTAAAACCAACAACGCCCCGAATCACGCACGCGTTTCGCTTTTGGAGGGCGAGGTTTTAGGATTTTAGGGTGTCAATGATAATGCGCGGCCGCAGGCATTGATTTACTTCTTCATTCAGTTAATACGTACTTAATTTCCACTGATTACTTCATTCATTAGCCATTTTTAATGGTTAATAGCTGTAATTTGAGGTTAGGGTGCGGGGTTTGCTATACATAGTCGCAATCTATTAATCCGCGACTTGGAAAGGGTTCAAGTCGAACTTGGAGTTTATCTCTATGCTTACTCGGTTGGCATCGGTTGAATAGCGTGCGCACATAGTTTGAAAGTATCATGTGAACACTTTTCAAATTGGGTGCTTTATAGATAACTGTAATTCCCGGCGTACCCTATAATTACGCTTCATTATCATATGAATACGATTCGGTGCGCGCGCGATGTATAATTTTCAATTAAGTCGTGAAACTTTCAACATCTCTATTCAATTTCTTTGAGCGTTTTTAATTTGATAACGTCTATAATTTCACGCCAAAGATTACTTTGCTTCAGTACTAAGTATCTTACCCATGATGATGAAATTCTATAACTTTATTAAGATTAAGATTGTGACGAAAATAAGTTATGTTTTTTTGTTTCTTTTTGGGTTGTTAGCAATTTGTTAACAGTTTCAATGTTAAATAGAAATACATTATTATCGATAGACCGATAGAAAACAGTACGCCTGTAGATTTTTCGATGTAGCAATCGCGTTGGTTGTTTATTTAGCGCCAATTACCGCTCGCAATGTGGATAAATCATTGGCGGCGCGGAATTTAATTAAAATGATTGCATTGCTATAAAGGCGCTGCACTGCGCTCTCCTCTGTGTGCTTCATAGAAGCATTCCTGCTGGTTTTTGCTCGATATTAATGCCGCGCGCCGACCGGTCTTTCTCCACTCCACGGCCAGCATGGCTTTCAACACGATATTCCAAACGATGCTATCAAATCGATTCTAACCTATTTATAAAATGGCGGGGATTTATGCGCGGCTGATATTATCGATCGCACGCGGAAATCGAATCATTAATTGTGAATCTTCAACAAATCCACTCGAATTGCTTAATAATTGTTGCGGAGGAAAAAGAAACGGCGACGGGTTGCTGCGCATCGTTGAATGGCGATGTGTTGTAGTGTGTCGTGAGGAAACAATTAGTGCTGTGGCGTGACGGAGTGGATGACGATGACGATGACGATTTTGTAAGCGTAATCGAGGCGCGAAACGAACGAACGCTGTCGTTTTGCGACAGGTGGAAATCAATAATTCACGCGCGCCAAACAATTCATTCGCGGGGCACAAAGCGCATCAGACATCTGCGCGCATCGCGCAACAGCGCATTCGAATAGCCCACACTTACCCAGATGTCCAGATGAATAGGCCGGGTAAAAAATACCGCTTATGTGAAGAATTTCCGTTTAATTGACCAATAAAAAGTTTTCGAAAGACCGCGCTGCACGCAACGCACGCTTTTTCATTAATTGATAATTTGATTGATTGCGCATCATAAAAGTCGAGAGGAGGAGGAAGGAGGATGGTAGTCGGGAGTAGATCAAGACGACGGCGACGTCAACCGTGAGCAAATATATCTGCTGAAGATCAGGCCTGGCCAAACGCAGCTAGCATCTTGAATACGCTTTTATGACGCCTCTCATCTTAAAAACGGCCTTTCGCCTGTATAATTTATTTATAATTGAGACGTTGCACGTTTTTCTATGGCCGCCGCTCTGCATGGAATTAGTCGACATAATAAAAATAACGCTATTAAATTAATCACAGTCCGGTACAAAAAAAGGCTTTCAGTTATTTATTTATATTTTATATTAATCAGTAAGTACTCGAAGTCTATCGCAATTTGACCGTGACACAGCTTGATGGCGACAGTAATTAATCAGCTCGGATATTCGATTAGACTACCTGCTAATACTAATTGCGCGTATATTGGATTTATGCACAGCGACGCGACGCCATTAACAAATTCAAGATCATTGCTGCAACCTTGGCGGCATTTGTTGTTGGCCAAGACGAAGATCACTTGCTTGGGAATGTGTTCTACTCTACGGCTCACATCTCGTGTATGTGCACTGTGGGAACTCGCGATTTTTATCATCGCAACAAAGACGAAACACAAACAGAATGTTAAAGTAAACCACATCAAACTTCCCAACGAGGTTAAATTAAGTCTCTATAGATCATAATAGCTCCATCTATTGGATAATTACGGGAAGAATGAGGTTAGGTTGTTGATTTTCGCGAAACATTCAGTGGATACTTAATAATAGGTGTGCACATGCATCTCGTGATTGCACCGATTATCCATTCTTCTCCATCTTCTTCTTCATCATCATCTTCTCGTCTGGTCTGCCTGCGCGCATTATGCATCATCGGTGTGACCGTTTTTCTTCCGTCGAACAGAAAACAACCAAAAAATTAATTACACCTATATAGGCAACCCAATATTCACTTAGGTACACACACAACACCGTAAACGCCATTATGCGAAAATGGCGCGCTTCCCATCGTCATTGCGTTCTCTCGCCCCCCATTTCGCATATAGCACACGTAAGTTGTCTTCTTGCGGTTACCATCGTGTGCAAATGACGGGCGAGACGGACGTGCAATTACCACGTCCGAAATGCGCGTGAGAACATCATTGCAGACGCAGACGCAAGATACACACACCACTCGTAAGCGTAATGAAGACATTGTTTTGTCACAGGAATAATAAACACCAAGTAACACTTCAAACAAAGTGATCTATTCTGGTAAGCGTCGACTAGCAATAATATCACTATACATTTGAGCTGATGCCTTGGCGGTGCGTTTTCTGTTTGGATCGTTGAAATCCACCGAGTACATACCAAACTTTGGTCTGTAAAGCAATGAATTAGACTTAGATTAACGATTTTAACGAAGATTGATACTTACATGTAACCCTGGTTCCATTCAAAGTTATCCATCAAGCTCCATGCCGTGTAACCGATGACCTTTACGTGGTCTTTTTTCAGAGCTTTAAGGACATAGCGTAGATGGTCCTGATAAGGTACCATCAAATTACTGCAGGTTTTACAGTAGGTTTCGAATTTGAGGGTTTACCTTGATATAATTCATACGGTCTGTGTCGTTCAATCCGCCATTATCTCCATAGCCGTTTTCCGTGATGAGAATCTCGGGATTGTTCAAGGTGTCCTTGAGGTACACCAACATTTTGCGGATGTTTTTGGGTACCACCGCTTCCCAGGGTGAGGCAGGTGAAGTTTTCCATGCTGAATCCAGCCCGGTCCAAACATGCGCGTCGCTATTATAAGTGCTGCCCGCCACCTCGCTGGCGTACACCAATTGGCTGGTGTAGAAGTTGAGGGCGAAAAAGTCATGCGTCCCCTTGATCTGCGCAATCTCTGCTGGAGTGAGCGTAGGCAGTCTGGAGGTGGGCAATCCTTCACTTTCACTATCGGCAGCTACCAGGGTCTTCATGCTCTCGGGGTAGTCTCCGTAATAGATGGGATGTGTCCATTTTCCCAGCTAAAAAGTAAAAACAGACTAAACTAGGACTCGGACACCATTAATTTGTACTTACCATGAAATCTCTATATCTTTGAGTTGCCTCATTATCTGCTTCACTCTCACTCCCAGACTCGTACCAATAACTGTCCAACACCATCGCCACCTTTCCACCCTGATACTGGGCAAAGTTTTCATGGTAGGACCTATACGCACTCGCATGCGCCAGTAGAATATTCTTGCTGCAGAGGTAATCAGCACCCGGTTTCAATCCCCCTGGTGGGCTTGAAGCCATATCAATCTTGCAGCATGTGTTTGGTTCGTTGAAGGTAAACCAACGACGCACCCGATTGCCAAACAGTTCAAAAGCCACATTCGCGTAGTCCGTGAAGATGTCCACCATTTCCGGTATCTGAAATCCTCCTTGGCCAATCAAAGCCAGAGGCATATCGTAGTGGTAGAGGGTGACCATAGGTTCAATATCATTTGCTACTAGCTCATTGATAAGGGTATTGTAGTAGAGTACAGCCGCTGGGTTCGCTGAGAATATCCCATAAGGTGCTGTGCCATTGGGAAGTAGACGCGACCAGGAGATTGAGAACCTATAGTGTTTCACACCCAACTCAACGAGCATTTGGACATCTCTTGAGAATAGATGGTAGGAATTGCAGGCAATGTCCCCTGTGGAATGGTCTTGGACAATCGGCGTGTAGTGAGTGAGATAGTCCCAGATGGAGAGCCCTTTGCCATCCTCTGAGTAAGCGCCTTCTACCTGGTAGGCTGAGGTGGCTGTGCCGAAGAGGAAGTGTTTAGGGAAGCGTCCATATGAAGTCTCCCATGTAGGGCTAAGGGTTGAGCATTAGATACACAAAATAGGAATACTTATTGTGAGTAGTACTAACGTTGCTATGCTGATTGTGAGTAGGAGGGCAATACTTATTGTTAGTTTGAACCACATTCTGATGACTGTGGCTTGGGTAAAATTATGCTTGTTATTTATACCTCGTGCGAATTATATTTAAAAATGATTTATTTACTTAAATCTTTCCTGAAGGCTTGCGATTTTATGTTATTTGCATAATGACAATTGCTTTTTGTTAAACTGTATACAACAATCCGAGTTACATAATTAGTAACCAAGTATTTTATCGTTTTACGATAGCAAGATGCCAATGCGCATATTTTTTGTGATAATTGTTAGAATTTACGAAATTTTAGATACCTAGATATAAAGCATAGTTGTGATAGTATGAGTAGGTGCATTGAACTCGTCGGTGTTAATCCCATTCCCTTCCCTTTCGTTCGTTCCCGGACGAAACGCGAGAGTTGTGCGGATTAAGCGTCCATCGTTACCGACAATGTCACCTCGCTTATCTCCCCGTGTCGCGCCCATCCCCCCCCACCTGCGCCCGCCGCGTTTTTCCGCACCGGCTTTTGCCTAATTTATTGCACCGGCTTAACGATATCCTCCCACCTTCGGCTTCGCCATCTTCCCACATCCGTTTTTATCGCGGCGAACGAACCAAGACTTGTCTCAACGATGTTTTCACAAGTAGCGCACACTCGAGTCGAGGTTAGAAACGAGACGATGTGATTAATCTCAAACCGCGCCGATTTGAAAGGTCCATCAGCGGCGATGACTCAGCGCGCCTCGTTTGTCACGTTCGCTAACGATAATTGTCGTGTATTGAACGGCCATATCCTGAACGTGAACCTGAACCTGAAAACCGCGCCGAAGCGCGCCGATTGTTAAGTATGCTTTTGTGGTGATGGCGCAGTTGAAGTGTTCAATATGTGCGCGCGAAGTAATTGAAAAGTCGACGAGGTGTGCCTCGATAACGCAATTAATGAGCGACGCGCACCGCGATAATCGGCTGCGAGACGACATAAATAGCTTTATCTCTTCGCGCTCGCGAGAAAGGTGTTGCCGGTGGTGGTGTGGCCGAGACGGGAATTCATTGTTGCGATGCGAATCTCTCGGAGAATAAATGTATAACGGCAAAGTGCGCATACGCTGGATGCTTGGATGCTTAGAGGGTTATATGCGCGACGGACGCCGACGCTCGGTTGGGATGCGTAGGCGATACTTACGCATCATCATCATCATCGCGACCATCATGAGCATCATTTGCCGAGCGACACTCCTGTCGAAGACGTAGAGCGCGCCGAGCTTAGCTTAGGTGACTTGTGACTTTCTGCGGCCCATAGAGATTGCGTAATTGCCGGACACGGGGCAAAACGTAAATTGTAATACAATATCGCGACGCTAATGACATCTCGTTTGCCAGTTCTTCTGGCATTTGCTAGAATAACTTTAGGAAGAGGAAGACTTCCATCAATCATGGTGTGGATGGTGTGATTCGGAAGTCAGCCGAAAAAGTTTTTATTAATTTTTTTTTTCGGTTTGTACTTAAAAAAAGAGTATTGTTGTTTTCCGTTGTGCATCTGATGCGATTCGACACACTCGAACGAACGCACTGTGCTCTCGCCATCAACTTCTTCTTCTTTTGACTTCGATGGTTCGGTCGAAGGAAGAAGAAGAAGAGATAATTCGAGGAACAAAACGACCGAAGGGCTGTGGCGCGGCGGCGCGCAGAAGACATGCTTCATTAGATTCGCGGCGTTCTCTCACTCACCAATACAGCAGCGCCAGCGCAGGCTTACAGTCAGCTGCATTATAAAGTAAAATGCCTGGAACAGGTCTTCCTCCTCTTCCTTCGTTCGCGTTCGCGCGTTTCGTGATCTCTTCTCCGCCGCGCCGTCATCCGGCGGTTGTGCTGTTGGTAATCAGAACGGGATTGCGCGTTTGATGCATGGGTTCGTTGAGCCCTAGCCCACAACCACCAGTACTTAAGTTCTAGTCACGCCTGTGCGCCGCTGTATACCCGCTGTACTTTCGATTCCTCCACGCGCCATATTTACTTTTGCTGAAAAGAATGGTGCTAAATGGCGAAAAAGTCTAATTGTTCTCGGCTGTAGATGGCGCGTGTCTAATTAATACTTTTTCTCTTTTGCCCATGATTGTTGACTAGGCATGGCGATGAAATCGAAAGTGGAGGAGAGGAATAAGAAGTCACTTGGAGTCGAGCAGGTTTTTAATTAATGCCGTCGTCGTGTTGCCTTTTTCGCGTTGACATTTCTTGACTTATCTCGGGGCGTTTGAGTAATGAAGAAGTTTCGCTGATACCCTCCGCAGTTGGTAGCCATGTTTTATTATTGATTACATTTGTTTCCGTTGGTGGGTGCCAATTTTAGAATGCAAGGTTTTTATTTTGTGTGTGTGGAGTTCAGTCACACCGCAGGGAGTTGGAAAACGTTTGCTGCTGCTGCCTGGCTGCAGTGAGAAACAACGAGTTGATTTATGCGCCAATTACGTCTACTTACTATGCGATAAAACGCGTCGTTCGTGGAGCGCCAACCGCAATGGCAACGACAGTTGCGGACGATCTATACCAGGCCCGGACTAGATCTAGTACTTTGGATCGAATTTCGTGGGTAGGTGGTCGCCGCCCGGGGTCGGCCGGTTGTTAATCAGGCCAAGCTAATGGCCACGGTGGGCGCCTCCGCCTCTCATAAATTAATCTAATTAAATTACGCGCGCCCCGAATTGACTGTCAACTGACACACTTCTTCTGCGCGCGCGCGCGAGCGCTTCGAAGATAGATTAGATTATAATGACCGACTAATAGTCACGGCGCGGAACGCTAATGAAGGAAATTAATCGTGATATGAATGCTTTTTGAATCGAGGAGGAGAAGAGAAAAAAATTCGGAAAAGAATCGACGAGGAGGAAAAAAAAGGCAGCGAAACGAAAACGAACGAAAGACGAAAGAGTTAATGACGTCTGATGAATGCTGGTTCCCTCGACGTAGGCTTCTTCGGCAGGCTGACTGCTTCTTAGTTTTTTTACCTTCTGCTTGTCGCGCAGCGGTGAAGGTAGGCGGAGAGGGACAGCGCGCGACGATTAACGATTTGAACGTATAACGAAGCGCGCCAGCAATGCCATATCGGAGAGCGCATTAAATTAAACACACACGCGGAATGCGTCTGTAAATTTTCGACCACTAAAGCTGAGTTTTCTCTTTGGTTGCAGGCGGATTATCGTCATCATCGCCGCTGAACGCACTGAAGAAGTTGGAGGAATCGGGCACGCTGCTAAATAAATAAGGTAAGCTGAGCGAACGAAGGAAACGAAAAGATTTTCATAGACATGCGATTCACCCATTTCGCTCCCTTGACGCTGAGAAGAAAAAAAAAACAACAAGCCGTACCGCGTATTGTTTGCAAGCAACCGAATGCTATTTGTTTATCGATAATGAATAGCACTGCAGCGGCGCGCGTTAATGTCCTATTATTATATTCGCATTTTCGTGTTGGGCGATGATCATCGAAGATCATTAGATGGCGCTTGCGCTTGCATTGAGGTTAGATTTGCGGCTGGCAACCTTTGGGGTGTACTTTGGGGGGGAGCGCAGCAGTGTGAAATAAGTTATTTCGCATGCATTGCGACCGTCGACTTTCATTTCGGCGATTCTTCGTGCGTATCGTGAATTTCTCCGCCCTTTCCTTTCCCTCCCTCTTTATAGCGTTCGTAGGTGGGTGGTAGAAAGTAGAAGGAAGTGGGAATCACAATAGAGAGAGGGGTGTCTTCTTTATTTTATTTTTTTCGGAGTCGATCAAACCGCAGCATTCGGTTTTCTTGCTGATGTCATGCGCTGCTAATATTCATTACACGGCGATTAATCGAATTTCGATTACACGCCCCTTCACTAATCGCTTTGCGCATGCGGCATGCGTATTTGTAATGACTTGGCAGTATTCTAACTCGAACGCGCGCAAAGAAGAAACGGATTGGATCGAAAAGTTTGATCCGAAAACGCATCAGTCGTAGAAATAGTAAATTAGCATAGCAAAAAGAAGACGGCATGCGGCTCCATATTGAGCGTTTGGTACAAATCGTATCCCATTTTGTGTTGAATGGCGTTTGTTTTCGAACGGCCCCCGGAACGAAAACGGAAAACGAGTCAAGTCGCGCGCCGTGCATGGTATGCTGAAGGCCACCACACGAAGAAGACGAAGAAGACGCGGGACTGTCATCGATGTCGATTTTGGTCTTGGACGGCACGATGCGCGGCGTATTCTCCTGGGTCGGCTTCGGAAGTCCAAAGTTGTAGGTAGCCGGTCCGACGGTTTGCCTTAATTGGCGAAGACTGCTTCTCGTCTTCGAGTTGAGCGAGTCCGAAAGTTGTTATAGATTGAAGAAAATCATATTTTCTTTTACGTAGTGGACAAAAACAGCGAAGGCGCGCGTGAGCGTAGGCGTTTTACAACTGCCGATGAAGATAAAACGAAGAGGAATCGGCCGCGGCGTTGAGAGGCATAGTAGTGGCCGGGATGCTCCATTCTCAATTTTATCACCGTTTCCTGTCAGCGCCGCCATTAGCCGTAAATTCCATTCGTTGCGCCCTTTCAATATCTATCCGTGGATTTGCGTAACGACTGCAATTCGCCTTCCACTCTATTTCCAGCGCTCAACAACTTCTTCTTCTTCTTCTGCGGAAGGGGATTTTTTGTCAATCGCATATGTTTTCATCAAGTCTTTTTCTTGGCATTCAAATTAAAATTTGCATATAGAATGGATGAAATTGTTGTGCATCAGCAAAATAAACCTCTTTTACATTAATTGCACAAGTACACAAATTCGGAAGAAAAAGGGGATGGTAAGGAAGGAAGGTTTAATTAAAACGCCAGCATCTTCTACGACTAATTGCCGACGAGGCAAAACGATAGATTTTTGGGCGATGGAAAAAACGCGCGCAATCTTCAAGAAGCCTGGCGGAAATGGTGTGCATTTGAATTTAATTACAAAGGCGGCGAAGGCAAAGGGGCGACGAGGGTTGAAATAAGATAGGAACCACATAAATAAGTTCAAGCTCTACTCCATTAAATCCAAACCAAACCGCAGTGGAATTCCATTGCATTTGACTTGATTTCCATGCGCATTCCTGCATTTTCCATTAATTGCGTTTTTTCCTGCGTCGATGAAAGAAAGCAACACCTATGATTGCAACATTTATTCACTTAGAACGCTTCCTTGATTTCTTTTCAATGTTTCTAACGTAAAAAGCTGTCATTCACTACTTGCTACATAGCACGCGATACGCTTCGATGCGCAAAGCGTGAGAGTCTCAACTGTGAGAATCACTTTCCGTTACGATTGTGTACCTTAAGAAAAAAAACAGTGTCTGAAATGAATGAAATTCAAGTGCAGATGTGTTTGTCAGTGGCAAATGAATTACTTGCTTAATTTGATACCGGCGCATTATGTATTTGCATTCGCAAGTAATTGATGAATACATACGTGGATGCAGCAGCACGAGCAGCATCTGCACAGTTTGCATCCTGTCCTGCAGAGAGAAGAGACACGTCCAAGTCCGACGACAACGACAACGATGCGGCGTTCGCGTGCATGTCGCCAACTACGACTGTATAATTAACGACGATTTAACACGCGACTTGCAATGCACTGCGCACACATGCTCACCTCTCCTCGGTCTCGGTGCACCAGCAATTAGGTCTATATACGGCCTGTTGCGTACACGAACGATGCATGCGTGCCGTTCGCAGCAAAAACGCGGCTGGTAATTGCATGTCGGTAATAATGAAATTTATTTCAATTCCACCTCTTTTGCAAGCGATGCGCATATCCCACTTATTATAAACCACATCGAAATGGTGATGAAATTCCGAAACCGAAAATCCTATTCCGGCCATAATTCTTGCTGTAATCCACCCTATTATAATAATCCCGCCTTTTTTTCCCACAAGGCGATCATGATGATACGACACTTTCCATATTACCTTTATCCTTCGTCCTCTTCGTCCTTACTGCGTGCCTGCAGGCGGAATGGGGAGGCGGAGGAAGAAATTTAAAGAAGCTGCAAGGGGGAAACGCATTCACACACGGGGATGAGCATAAGTCAGGCAGAGCATAAGTTGATGTAGAAAAATCTTGAAAAATATGCGAAACGAGGTCGGTGGCAAAGCCAAGATGGAAATCTCTATTCCCCTTAGACTGAGGGAGGGCAGCAGGCACACAGCGCGAGGGATGATCGAGGAAAAGAATCGAAAGTTTACCACTTGAGGAACGGGAGGAGAGAGGAGGTGGAGGATGATGACGAAAGTTTGGCCGCGATCATCGGTTTTATGGACGTGATCTCATTAGGTAGATGCGGCGAGCAATTTAGGCAATTCCTAAAAATTGAGTTTGCAAGAGTAACATAACATATAAGAAATGTATTATAGAGTAGTAGATGGATGGATGTGAGTATGAGTAGTTGTAGAGTTTTGTTGTTATGACTGAAAATAAGATATGGCAGCAATCCGGCGATGTGTGCGCAATGTGAGAAGTGAAGAAACACGTTTTATATCACCGCTGACGATCTCTCTCCGCCGTTGAACTTCTTCTTCATCTGCGGCTGCGGTTCTGGTGGCTTCTTCTTCTGCTGCTGCTGCTGCTGCTGCTTTTGCTTCTTGTATGTCACGATGTTCATGACTCGTCATTTATTGAAAAATACGTCCGTCCGCGTATTGCGAATTCGTTAATGATGAATTTCGAATTTCATTAGCTTATCGTTTTTCGACTATTTGTCTGCTGCTGCTGCTGTGGTCGTGCATATTCTGCTCATGGCTGGCGCGATGATCTCGTTTTTGTAATCCGAGCACGTCGTCGTCGTCGTCGTCGTTGGGAGAGACATGCGTCGCTCGTCGTGTACATCATTCTTTTGCCCCCTTTCCGCTGGCTGCTGGCTGGCTGGCGTATTTCTTTCCGTATCGACAGAGCGACGCCGCGATGGTCTTGGAAATAAGAAAAGAACAGAAGCCGAAGACATGCCTCCGGAATTCGCAACGAGTTTGTTCGCCGCGGGAATCGCTAGCGATAAGAGCAATGCCGCAGGAAGGAGGAGAAGATGTAGAAGGAGGAAGAAGTTGGAATGCATCACGAATGCGCGAGTAAAGGGGAGCGACGCCGACGGGACGGCAGAGACACGGAACAAGACGTCTGGTTGCGTGCCCTACGCATGAGTTGTAATTGCGTTATTTAAATCCACCGCGTGTTTTTGAACTTAACCTCAAATTAACCTCACTTTTTTACTCGGTATATAATAGATGGCGTCATTATCTTGTCGAAACTCAAGTCAGTTGGAAAAAGAATGCGGAATTTTGTTTCTGGGTCGCAATAATAAATCCAATCCACACCTATCTGATCTTTGATCAGTAACTTAACGCAAGTAAAGCCAAACCGATATGTGTGCGGTCGAGTAATAATCATCAGGCAGTGGCGGGTCTGTGGTATGATTAGAACAGCATTAGGGTGCGCCACTGACAAACAACCGAAGACTAACGTTATGTACCTGCGCCAAACGCCATTGTTCCACCGGCCCCGTAATTTACAAGAATAATAAAAGCGCGGGCGTGGATGCCTCGCGGCGCTTCACGTTCCGAATTCGAAGCCAGGCCTCCTTCTTCTCTCCGCTCTTCGCTATGAACGATTCGGCTTTTTCAATAAACTTTTAGAATCGGTAATTTTGTTCCGCGCGTCTTTTACAATGCGACGCGGCCATATACCAACTAAAACGCTTGAATGGCGTCGGCGGTTGCGTAACATCTATATTACTCTTTCTTTTTACAACACACATGCATTATAAGCCGCATGTATTTGCCGAAATTCACGATTTACAAGCGTACATCCCATAATTGCCAATTTAAATTCAACGTGCTTCGTTCAGTCACATGCTGTCGAATTCGTCTTTGCATTTGCCATCGGCCACACGGCAATTATCCAATTATCCATTACAGCATTCGGCCAACTCTTGAGTCTTAAGGCTTTGCAGCAGCTCAGAGCCGGACTAGGTAAACAATATTTATTCCCTTTGGGAATGATTCATTTGGTGGTAATTTATGGGATGGGCATTAATCGAATCAACGAAACACTCTCTTTCGCCACCCCCTTGAAAGAGGCGGCTAGTTTCTCTTCGAAATGAAATCAACGTGAATCTATCGCGTCTGGTCACTCGCACGCCGAACGAGGGGTGGATTTACGATCGGTTTTTACTATCGTCCAAGGGCGGAATTTTACGACGCACGTCGCCCGTTTTGGGTGTCATCGCTGCGCGCTGGCGAATAAATGCAACAGTTTGTGCCCGAAATTTATCGTCCGTTATGCCGCGCTGAAGTTTGGTTAGGATTCACTGGAGGGTTTTTTCAAACATAACTTGTAATTTTTACACGCGGTTTTTTTGTATCAAATTCCTGCACTGCGTGGTTTTGCGGTCGTTTAGCTTGCTGGAATGAGTGTATTCACACACAAGAAAGGCAAAGTGGTAAGGTGAGACCGTTCTCTCGTTGTTCGTTCGTTCCTACCGGCGCGAATTCGATACGATAATTGTGTGGACGTGTATTTATATTGAATTACGCATACCGAAATTCGATCGGTTTGCGCTCGAGTGCGTCGCGTACTTAATTTCATTATGTTGTTGTACCTATTTACAACTCATCTTCATCAATCACGTACGAGTACTTCTTTTGCATTCCTGCAAATTGTTTTTTCGCCACTGGAAAATAGAGTAATTTTAGAGAAAATTTTGGTTTTTGGATGCGGAAAGAGCGGTGGGGGCATGATTGATTGATTCGAACGACACGTGCACGTCATTACAATCCCTTTTCTTGGGCTTTTAAACGAAATCGAGTGCACGCCTGGCAGGCGAAATGGACTACGTGTCCGGAATGCACGCAAGCAACAGCGATACACAACACCACCACCACCAACCCCCTCGCATGCAGTTGCATATTGTGCTCATTTCAGTCGTTTCTTCGTTTCGCGCGCGGAAACGATTTCGCCTTGGATTTCCATTCCGAATTGCCGTTTTGCCGAGTGCTGCAAACTAAATGCGTGGAGTGGTGACTGGGGGGGTGGAAACGGTTGTGTATTCGGTGTTGTCGTTTTTCGGGGTTGAAATTGCCGCACCTGCGAACTCTCGGGAACGAACAACACGTTTCGCGCAAAAAACATAACCAACTCGGCCCGTTTTTCCTAACGGCTACCTATCGGAATCGCATCGAGGCTGGGATTGAGTAATCTCGACCCTTCTCAATTACACCCCGATGGCTATTTGCATGCCGGTTTGCGCATGCCTTCGATTCGACGACTCTAATGAACGTCACGAAATCCATTCGTTTCGCTTGTTGTCTGTTTTGTTTTTCGTAAGTTGGTTTTTTCAGTAGCTGGATAACTGTCGGGTTGAGGTTAGGATTAACCGGAAACAGAGTGGGAGAGTGGGTGTGAAGGCATTCTAAAACGCACCATGTATTTCGAACGTGTCTTAACTATGCCTGGATTTATGAAAGAGATGTTTAATTGAATTAATGCGTGGCGTATATCTCTTGCTGGCTGTCATTCGGCACAGCATGAGTGGCGACAGGTCTTCCAACCGATCGTTTTTTACCGCCTACGACTCAACAACGATTTGCATACTTATTGCATACTTACAACTAAATTAATATCTTGGCAGTTTCTATTACTACTACACTACAATTGAATATCTCATTTGATAGCAATTTTCATGGAAAATTGGACTCGAAAAAAGTTATAACTCTTGAGTTACAAACTGGGAATCGTCTACTCTACTACGCTACGCTGTTTGTTTTCCCGCACTGCACATGCGCCGCGTCGCTGTCGAGTTTCCCATTTCCCATTTTCCACAGCACCACGTGCACGCGGCTCCGCACTGCATGCATCGCATCGCCTGCTGCCGTCGCACTAGCTCGCGGTCGTCAGGCATTCTTCTTCTGCTGATTCGCTTCAGTCTGC
Organism: Myllaena sp. GC000078; assembly: GCA_030264135.1. Lineage (NCBI taxonomy): Eukaryota > Metazoa > Arthropoda > Insecta > Coleoptera > Staphylinidae > Myllaena > Myllaena sp. GC000078. The sequence continues at coordinate 9,248 of JARJDR010015457.1, read as the reverse complement.
GCTCAGCGTCCGTGCGTTTCGGTCGCTCTTCGCTTTACTCTCGCTTCGTTTCTCGTTGGAAGAAATCACGCTGGTCTTATTGCCTAGTTATAGTTTGTTATTCGATTACTGGTTGCTGTGAAAAGTGAGCATATCCCATTGGAATTGGAATTAATCATCCATCGCATATCATCATTGGTGAAGTGATAATAAAATCAAGTGCAGTTAGCTTCTTGGTGCACATCGCAGCTTGATGACGAAAGGAAGAATGTAACAAAAGTCTTCCTCTCCGATCGGCAACGTCTTCTTCTTGGTTTTCTTGGTCTTGGTCGGCGTTGTCGTACATCATCTTCGGCGACGCGACGCGGCCGCAGCCTGGCTGACGATGGACGACGTAATTTATTAATGGTAAATTAGATTCTTTTATTACGTCGTGTCGGGCGTCTCTTGTGTGCCTTTATTGTCGATTGTAAATCCATCCATGCGTGATTTTCTTCTCGGCATTATTTCGATTCAATTTCATAAAACTGTTTTTTTTTCTGTAATGGATATCTTCATTTTTATTCGTTTTTATTTCTTAAATTTAAATATTCGCAGTGTTCCAAATTCTTGGAATACCATTCCAATCCTAATTAACAATCCATCCATCTCGGCATAAATTTCCAAATCCAGTTTTGGATGGTGCCAAGCAGCCGGTCTTCTAGACTAGACCAACATTCTTGTTCTTGGCGGCTTGGATTTAATTCTAATTTAATTTAACATTCGCTCCGCATTTGGCATGCGACACGCTTCGTTCGACTAATTAATAATTCATTAACATATTCTTGTCGTCTTGTTTAATCTTTGCGTATAGATCACACTCCTGTCACAGTATGAATACATATCTAGGTAGGTAGATTGCGAGCATCGTCTTCGAGAGGGAGGTTGAGTTAGCGAGGCATAACCAAAACCTAAACAAACTTAGATCATTTTCAATTCGGATTTGTATGTTGACGCCTTGCCTTGGCAGTTGTATGTATTTAGGACGCTCTGTTTCTCCACCTGTACCCTGTACCAAGGTTAGTGATGGTGGTATGGAGGTGAGAGCGTTATTTTCATTAATTTATTCACGTGCTGCACTGCGGTGAGAGGTCGTTAACGAGCGGACGGGTCGTAAAAGCGGATACGTAGGTTGTTCCTTCTTCCTTCCTTCCATCCTTCACCCGCAGGAAGGGAACAGAACAGCGCCCCGTTGCCCACCGTTGCCGCTGCAGATGTGGTGCAACGTGCAACAGTTTTGTCCAAACGATAATGTTGCAATTCATTTTGCTTGACTTCATTTTTTCTTTGCTTGACAAGTCAACAATCATTGTGTTCTTTCTTATTCTTGGTAAAGCTAGCTGAGAGCCACTAGAAAAGTTGAGTGCTAGATGGCAAGCCGAATATGTACTCAGTAGAGTAGAGTTTTATCTAATCTAAGATGATGTTTATAAGGCGGGCGGGCGGACGGGCAGCACGGCATTCCTCTCGCGAACGCGGCGATTTTGATTAATTACATTCCGCCATCATTCACAACGCGCGCGTTGAGGAGTGAGACGCTTGATTGCGCACTAATTAAAGTCCATCGTCCTGCCGCACGGGAGACTGCGCTGCGTTATTAATGCATAAGTTTAATCGCCGCGCCGAGGTGTTCATCTCTCAAACTTCCATCATAATATTTATGATTAGATTAGATTATAATATGTCCAGGGTCGGATTCACCCAACGGCTAACTAACCTCACTCAAAGGACAAAATTGATGACCATGCAACCCCCCTTTGTTGTGGGTGTCCATTCTCAGCGCCATTTCCTTTATTTAACCTAACCCTTGGCCGCAATTAAAGATTATAATTAGCTTTATCGATAATAAGCTATTAAAACCGGAAGAATTTTAATTAAACGCAAGCGCGCATTCAGTCGATTACAATTTCATCGAATGCATCGATTTCTTTTCTTTTGTTGCTTTCATCCTCGACGTCTACGACTTAAGTATGTGAGCGTGTTTTGATGATACGTTTGCGATCACGACTCTTGACTTGGTTGCGCGCGCGCGGAAAAAAAAAATTGGCGTGTTGAAAGGGGAAGGAAGAAGAAAGATGAGGAGTGGGTGGAGTGGATGCAGACACAACAATGAGAGCACATATCTTTCTGCTGTTGATGCTGCTGCTGCTGTTGCCGGCCCGAGGATAATGATAGGGCGCACACCCGTAGCACACCACGAGAAAAGTGGTTTCGGCCGTCTTAAGACAACATCAACGCCGGAGAGTTTTAGCGAGGAAATTAACGGCTGCGGCCTTGAGCACGACGAGCGTGTTGAGCTTGGAGTTTGCCGGATTGGCTGGCCGTACCCGCAAGTGGGGAGGGCGAGGCGGCTAATCGCTTTGCGCCGACTCTGCAGCCAGCGGTACGATAAATCACATGCATTCCCATGCGTCTTCTTCCTCCACTTCCATGACGCACTTGTATTTCGTGACCGGTGCAGACGTATTATTATTTATAATATGTATCACGCACGAAACCTCCTATTTCTTTCCTGGCATAAAAAAAAAACCAGCTCCAATTTCGATGCGCAGTGCTTTATTGCAAGACTTTTAAAATTTGTTTTATTATCATTGATTGTTATTAACGATAATTCTCTTTGTTTCAGGTAAGTGTGAGTGTTCTAGAATGCATTCTGTGTCACAACTTGCCACATGTGAAAGTCAGATGCAGATGCATCTCATGCTAACTAAGTAAACCAACTCAACCCGTATGTATTGCTATTATTATGTTTGACTTTCGCGCTTCTTTTCACATTTTCTATTTTTCTTGTTTTCCACCACCAATCATGTGGATAATAGTCGATGTTAATTAGATTCAATGAACTTTCTCGGCGTAATTAATGCGTGTTTGAGCATCGCAGCATCGCGAGGAGAGAGAGTCGTTACCCAGGTGTTTTCCGGTCGGCGCATTCTGTACGCAGTATCGTTTCCAGAGGAAGACATAACAATAAAATAATAATAATATTTGCGGTAATAAAATGAAGAAATTGCTTGCGGGAGAAAATAAAACTAAAGCGCGCGCGCTCGCGCAACAACGGCCAACTAATTATAAAACTAAACGAATTTATATAAACGTAAAACGTAAAGCGTAAACCGAACCAAACGCACGGCGAAGAAGTTGTCGGTGCGGCGAAACATTAAACAATTAACCATGGCGCGCACGCATTGAGCTCTCTTGGCTTTGCCTTGCGCCGGGTAAGTGCACTAATAGTACTTACGTACTTACGTACAACATACAACACTCGGCTCGTTCACGGTACTAAACGTTACGCTTAATCTTTAAACGCTCGCGATGGCCGACGGAGAACTTACTAGTACACGAACAGGAACAAGAACTGACTAAGGAGTAGAAGAAGAAGAAGAAGTCACGGTGTTACACCTTTAGCTTTTTTAGCCTTCATTACCTATGCTTTTGATGATGAGTTTTCTGTCTCCTAGTTCTCAGCAAATACTCAGCTATTATACTAGAGTCGTGTTTGCAAAAACCAACAAAATCAACTAACGAAACAAAGAAATCGCACAGCGAACCCGATCGCTGAACTTGGGTTGTGATCGAAACCGAAGTCAGAAGTCATTATAAAAGCCGGGAGCTGGCCGGCGGTCATAAACTAGTGGTCTAAATATGGCTGACTGCGTGTGATCAATAATAAACGAAACGACCGCCATCTGCCGAATGGCGGCTTTGATCTATTTCCGTCCGAACCCAATCTAACCTCTCAAAGCGTCATATTTCAAATTTCAATGCATCGATGGATCGCTATAACGAATGCATCCAAATGGAATATTGTCATTCGCGGTATTTATGATGGGTGGTATAAAACGCTAGCGGGATTCATGTCATAAACCGCGCAGCGCACTATTTGCATGTTATTATTTTTTGCGCGCCGACGGCGACGTTAATGTGCAATAATGACATTCGGGGCGATTTTATGCGACTATTATTTTTTACCACCGTATAAATTTTAGCACTTGCATATTGCGATATTTCGCGCGTTTATGCGATACAAAAAAAAACACTACTTGGGCGGTTGCGATACGAAAATATCCGGTGGCTCAAACCAACTGATTTTCATGTTTACACCACTCATTGTTTATCTTGGAAACACATGTGTACCCTAACTATTTTCTTTTCATTAGCTTACGTTTAAAGCTGCTAATTGACTCGGCAGGATCATTACCGTGTTTATTTACCGGAAGTTCAGATTTCAGAAATGCAATGCGTAACGTAAACAAAAATGTCGATATAGCGCTATTCAATTTACTATTCATCTGTAGAATGCATGTATTCAGCTCCAGTGCACAATTATAGTTATTATGAATGATTAATTACCGGGTACGAGGTTGAAGACGAACGAACGAACGGTTGTGACTGGACTTAACTTAGCATATGTTGCCTGTTACCTGTTAGGTGTATTATACATTGTGTTTGATTACACTTTGCAGACGTGCATTCCGATACATTCCTTATGTGCTTTTGTCCGGCAATAGTTTTCGTTTTAGTTTTAGTTTTCGTGTTTATTACACGAACCGCGACGCGACGTGGCGGTTGATTTCGCGGTTGAATGCTCATGCTGTTACTTCCATCCACTGTAACATTCAACCGTATCCCAATCCATACGTTATTATTAAAGTGGAGTTTTGTTAACAATAAGTTTTATTAGCGCTTAACCGCAACCGGCCACCGCTAGTGTTCGTGAGATGGCATTGGCTTCGCCCCGCTGTGCCGTTAGTTAGCGCCGCGTGCGCGTTCTATTACGCATTATTTATCGATGGTCGCGTTGGTTTTAATTGGTTGACATAGTGCATTCGAAACTAATTGCGTATTACGTATGCATGGTCACGCGCACGTACCAGGGCTTGATGTGAGGAAGATAGGGCACATTGCAGACGGTAGATGGCAATGGCGACCGTCCCGTCATTCGTTAGTTAGGTTAGTTTTGACGTTAAATGTGTGTGAGTGATTGAGTTGAATCAGTGGAATGAATGGCGATTGAGAGGAACGGGGTAGGGGAGAGGATTTGCATACGGCGGCGGCGGCGCGGCCGGGGGTTGTTGCCATGCATATTCCACCCCAAACCTGGCGCGTCCGAACTTCGAACACACGCATACACACACGGGAAAAGTGTTTTTACTGTGTGTATACACGACCACTACGTTTACGCGCCGCTTTAATCGCATCATATCGCACCGGGGCCCACGCTTAGTCACCCACCACTACTACCCTCTCATTCTTTACATTGCCACGTGCAAGGCTTCCCTTGCAACACTGTGTTGCGTCTGTATGTAGTGAAAATGCAAGGGGTGCATTCGGAGTGGGGTGTCGTCATCGCCATCGTCTAGGCGGCATGTTTCCCAATGTCTAATCACTCTCAGTGCTCGCAGTCCACGCGCGCCGTTCGCGTCGCAAAATCGCACGTTTCTACGCTTTTGAAGGTTATCTATTGTGCACGTGTTTCGAGTGGTTTCTAACCTCAAATGTGAGCCATTGGTCATCATGGAGGAACGCGCACGGCTCGCCGACTTGCCTATACCGACGCCACCGCCAATGGCCGACCTGCACATACCCACGCGGCTCGACTATCAATTGCGGCGCACTGCCGCCGCCGGCGGCAATAATTTCATTCGGTCACCGATGCTGGCGCGCACGTCAGCGTTCGGCACGTCGTTCTCCAACCGGCGGGAGCATGAGAACTTCTACAAAATACGACGCGAATGCAGTCTGAATCATTTGCGGCGTACGAATAGCAATGCCTCAGCTGCCGCTGCAACCGTTGATGTGGTCGGTAGCAAAATCCGGCAGTTGCAGCGTGTAATGCAGGCGTCGCGTACCTTGGATGATGTGAGCGCATGTGGCCTGCCACCCGCACATAACCTCAATCGACAGCTACCGGAACAGTTTTACTACGCGTACGAACATGGTGGCGACTGTGTGAATGATAATAACTATAATAATAGTACGGACAATGAGAACTTTTCGGAATTGGAGGAGAGCGATTTCGATGACAATTCGCGCGTGCAGAATGAGTTGTTGGAAGTGCAGAGATTATCGGAGGAGATTCGCGGGAAAGCGTCGCCGACGATCTTCTTCAATGAGCATTATATGAGCGATATTGAGGAGGAGGATAACAGGAGGTATTCGGACACGTCGACGGCGACTGCCATGTCAACGCTGCGCATTCATCGCAGTCTGCGGATGCCGTCGCCGATTCTAGTGCGCAGCAAGGATCTGCATGACAGTCTCTCATCGCTGAAGAGTTCCGATTTTGGGAATAGCCCGTCGTGCGGGGGCAGTCGCGCGAGTTTAACGAAACGTATTGGGTTCAATTTGGATCTGCGCTGCGCCGAGGGCAATGTGCTGAAGAGTCCGTGCAGGACTGTGATTAAAATCGCTAAAATCAGGTATTGATTATCGATTTTTAAGAGTTTACGAGAGAGTAATGTGGGTAAAGGAGATGAGGGGATGGGGGGGAGTTGACGAGCGGGCTTTTGTTCGAGCGTTTAGCGATGGGGGAAGTTCCATTGTTCAACCCCCCCTTTCACAACGCGTCTGCGCTGCGTCTGCACCACCTCTTTGTTGTCGTCCTCATCAGCACATTTGCTGACTCATCAAGAGTCTTATCTTTAGCGGCATGCATGTCCGTTGATATTTTTTGAGGTTAAATTTGAAACTTCTGGCACACATGTATGGCGTAATGATTGGCCATTAAAACGGTATTTTTTCGGCAATATAAAGGGCGCCGTGGGTAAAGGAATGCCAAGTGAACGGGTTTGCACTGAATTCGCCGAACGTGTACGGATCGTAAAAAAAAAGCTCAATGCCGGGTCGATTGCATCGGGTCGTAAAAATGTTAATTCGGGCCGCCAAAAAATATTTAATTAATGCCAGCGTTGATTGCGGTTGCTTACTGGTTGTTGTCTTTAGTAAGGCAAATAGAGTTTATAGAAGCATTTCAGCCTCCGTTTTTCCCACGCGATCTACTTTACCAGCGCCGCGCGGTTTTTATGACAGGTGAAATAGCTTTGATGCGAGGTTAGATTTAATACCAAGTGCCTACATTGTCGTTTGTTTCACTTTCGTTTTACTGCTTTTTTTCGTCTTCTCGCGTCATTATCGTCGATTCGTAGCGCTGCGGCAAGTGTGTATGCGTGTTAATTAATAAGTAATTAAAATTGTAGTTGCGTGCGGACGACAAATAAAATTCAACCAGAGCAGTAAGCAAGCAAGCTATGTAAGGAATAATTCATCATAAAAACTATGCGCGGCGAACGAAACAGAAGAAAAGGTGGGATAGCAGAAAATGAGAACAACGACAGGTGTAATCCATGGGAATATATGATAATTTGTCGACGGTTTATTTTCGACATTAATTGCGTTTTGTTTCTTTTCGGAGCGTACTTTTCTTCTGCTCTTTACGCGCTTCGCTTGCTTCGGGTCGGCTTGGTTCGCGCTGCTTGAGTGAGCTTGTTTCTCGTTCTTCGCCACTTCTTTAATAGTTTGTATGTACTTGAAATGATTTCATTATGGGAATCATTGTTATTAACGCTAAAAGTTTAATTATCAATTTTATACCTAAACGTTTGTGATCACGAACAATAGCATTTTTTAAGTAAATAGTTGGTTTTATTTGAATGAAATTCAAGCACGAAAAGTTCAAACTTTCCTAATTACTCAAAAGCTGGTCCGCTGAAAATGGGAAAGTGCTCGAAAGTGTACTTTGCGTACTTTTAGTTTACCTTTTTAATTTGTTTTGGCGAAATATACCTCCGCGTTCTGCGCGGCTGTTAAAATTACCTTTTGATTAATTAAGCTTTCACTTTAATTGCTTCATAACTCGTTGCATGGCGAAAAGCGGGTCGTCTTTTTATTGTAACAGTTAATCGGGTGTCGTAATTCACGCTGAAATTCATTCGGGCCGAAATAATTTTAAGCATAGATTATCCAAACAGGAAGTGCACGAAAGTGAAATGAGATTGATTAGAAAGTCAAACAGGACGAGTTGCTTAAGCATCCCTTTCCCTAACATGCCAATAGTAATCATCTAATCTAATAGGTTAACACCCTCTCCGGCAGTCGATGTATTAAATTTGGCAACGTCGATACACAAACACCGCAACTGTTCTCCCCGCTTCGCCCTTTTCTTTAGGGTGGCAGGAGGTTGGTATGGTGAGCAATGACTGATGTTTGAGGTGTTGTTGTGGAATGGGGGGAGAACCCTAAAGTTTCCCCTCCTAGCCTCTGTCCATCTCTATGCGCACGCGTAATTAAATTTCAAACAGCAGCGCCCTTCAGCCCTTCTTCTCGATTTCATTAGGTTTCTTCCGAGTCTGAGTCTGCTATGAATTTACTTTGATGTTGATTTCTACGTGGAAAATAGATGGATATGGGCTGGCGTTTAAGCCATGGTTCTAAAACCGAGCCATAAATTACGGCATAAACTCATTGCGATAGCTAATAATAAGCGTCGTACGTGCCCACACGTGTACCATTCTTAGTTATTATTAGATAGTTGCTTGTGGGGGAAAGAGGGAAGGAAAGGAAACTCACATAAACTAAGATTATAATGATGAAATTCGCTTTCATGACCGCGTCCCTTTCTTTCCTTGGGCCTTAATGAAATTAAGGTTATGACCACCACGTGGTTAGGGATCATATCACTACATATCACTATCGCTGTTAATAGAAATAACGCAACTAATGAATTCTATTTTTCTTTGTTTTGCAGGTGAGTTTTTCTACACGCCAACCATTTATCAGGTGTATGCATATGAAACCGGTAATTTTTATTAAACAAAAACACATTTATTTCAAGAGAATGGTAACGAATATTTTATTTAAAGTAAGCGCCCTTGCTAGCTACACATTTTGACCACCTCTCAGGCAATTTATGGATACCTCGCCGAAAAAAGTCTTCATTTTTTTGAATCAAACCAGTCATCGAGCTATTTTCCAACATTTTCATAAGAAGTGAAGCGCTGTTCGCTAAGTGCGTGCCCCAGCCCCATCGATGCAAATAAGTGATAGTCGGATGGAGCCAAGTCTGGTGAGTTCGCGGGAAGGGGTGGCGGTTGCCAGTTGTACGACTCAACCAATTCCCGAGTCTGTTTTGTTCGGTGCATTGTCATCGCGTGGCAGCATGTGGCACCCATCTTCCGGTTATCATGATGCCACTCGATGACAATGCACCGAACAAAACAGACTCGGGAATTGGT
>JARJDR010015455.1:0-15552 GCA_030264135.1 Myllaena sp. GC000078 | reverse complement strand
TTTTACGGTTTGTGATGTTGCCCTTACAAAATGACCTATTGCCGCGAAACGAAGGGCGGTGGTGACGCGTACGCAACAGCGTTGGAAAGCACAGCTCTTTGGTTATCTATCCAGGTGTATTTAATTTCCATAAATTAAATAGTTTCGCCACAAATCAACATTGAAAATTTAGTGTTTTTTTACTTATTGTGATTTTGCCCTTACAAAATGACCCATATCTTAGAAAAGAAGAGCGGTTGCGACGCGTAATTAACGGCGTTGGGAAGCGCAGCTCTCTGGCTATCTGGCTAGTGAGGTATATTTGATTTCCAGAAGTTAAATAGTTTTTCCACAAATCGACATTGAAAATTTTGTGTATTCTTACTTTTCGTGATTTTTCCTTACAAAATTGACGATATCTTCGAAACGAAGAGCGGTGGCGACGCGTACTTCACGGCGTTGGAAAGCGCAGCTCTTTGGCTATCTAATGAGATGTCTTGAATTTCCGGCAGTTGAATAGTTTCGCCAAAAATCGACCTTGAAAATTTGGCGTTTTTGGACTTTTTGTGATTTTACCCTTACAAAATAGCACATATCCTCGAAACGAAGGGCGCTAGGAACGTGTACTCGACGGCGCGGCGTTGGAAAGCGCAGCTCTTTGGCTATCTATTGATATTGTATTTGATTTCGGGAAGTTGAATAGTTTCGCCATAAATGACATTGAAAATTTGGTGTTTTTTGACTGTGATTACGAAATGGCCCATATCTTCGCAACGAAGTTAAAGAAACACCAAATTTTCAATGTCGAATTGTGGCGAATTTATTCAACTTCTGGAAATCAAATACACGTCGTTAGAGAGCCAAAGAGCTGCGCTTTCCAACGCCGTTGTTGAGCACGCTTCGGTACCGCCCTTGGTTTCGAAGATATGGGCCATTTTGTAAGGGAAAAATCGCAAAAATATACCATATAAACCTATCACGCATTGTCTTCGAGAGTTTGCACTTGAATTTGAACACCATCGACGCCAACATTCATAAATAAAAGCTGATTACTGCATATATTTACAAATTGTAACAATTTTACTTAGTACAGCACTTTTAACTGATCGTCTCCCACCGTTTCCTCAGCGTTGTACGCGTGCATAATGTTCATGTGCTCTCGAATCGCCGGTGGGCGTCTGCATGTGGATCGCCAGCTTGTTGCTCACTGCAAACGCCTTGCCGCACGTGTCGCACCTGTACGGCTGCTCGCCGGTATGCGTGCGCATGTGGATCGCAATGTAGCCGCTCTGCTTAAACGTCTTGCCGCACACCGGACACTGGTACGGCTTGTCCCCTGTCTGTCCGCATGTGGATCGCCAGCGTCTTGCTCACTGCAACGCACTGCACTGCAACGCCCTGCCGCACGTGTCGCACCTGTACGGCTACTCCCCGGTGTGCGTCCGCATGTGGAACGCCAGCGACTGGCTCCCTGCAAACGCCCTGCCGCACGTGTCGCACTTGTACGGCTTCTCCCCGGTGTGCGTCCGCATGTGGTACGTCAGCGTCTTGCTCTCTGCAAACGCCTTGCCGCACGTGTCGCACCTGTACGGCCGCTCGCCGGTATGCGTGCGCATGTGGATCGCCATGTAGCCGCTCTGCGTGAACGTCTTGCAGCACACTGGACACTGATACGGCTTCTCCCCGGTGTGCGTCCGCATGTGGTACGCCAGCGTCTTGCTCTCTGCAAACGCTTTGCCGCAAGTGTCGCACTTGTACGGCCGCTCATCGGTATGCGTGCGCATGTGGATCGCAATGTAGCCGCTCTGCTTAAACGTCTTGCCGCACACCGGACACTGGTTCGGCTTCTCCCCGGTATGCGTCCGCAAGTGGATCGCCAGCGTGTTGCTCCCTCCAAACGCCTTGCCGCACACGACGCACGCGTGCGACCGTTCGCCGGTGTGCGCGCGCAGGTGGATCTCCAATTTGCGCGCCTCCACGTACTGCTTGCCGCAGTAGTCGCACGTGTACAGCTTGTGGCCGGTGTGGTACTTGGTGTGCTTGTAGAGCGACGACGCCCACTTGAAGGCGCGCCCACACACCGAGCACAGGTGGGGCTTGCCCTGAATGTTGCGCAGTTCGCCGGTGTGCTTCTTCTTGTGCTTGTTGAAGTTGGATTTGTCCGCGAACGACATGTCGCATTCGGTGCAGCGGTGCGGCTTGCACTCCAGGTGGATCTTGTCGTGCGGCCCGCCGGTGCTGGTGCTGGCGTTGACGTCGACGTCACCAGTCTGTGTTTGCTCGATGAGGAAGTCATCGACGGCCACGGCGGCGGCAGCAGCAGTTTCTTCCTGTTCCGGCGCGTCGACCATCTCAATCTTATACACCTTGCCGGTTTGCTCGTCGACGACGGTGATAGCGGCGAGCGTCTCGGCGAGAGCCTGGTGGACAATCGCGACGTTCTCCACGGTGTAGTACTGCTCATTCTCGGCATCGAAAGCGAGCAGCTCATGCGCGCTGAGCTCGACCTTCATCGCGTCGCTCAGCTGCTGCAGCTTGACGATCTTTTGCACCTCGACGGAGCTCGCCGATGCTAGTGAGGGGTCGTCGATGGTTTGCAGCACGTCGCCGCCGGTATTGTTCGGTATTGTTGATCTGATCGTTAATCCGCTGGGGCCAGACGTGCACACGCCCGAGGAGAACATCATGCTGTATCTGGAGCAGGTGTCGGTGTCCATCGCGAAGGAAATCCCCACCGGCAAGCTGAAAGTGGATCGCACCAAGAAGTCGATGATGGAGAAGGTGTTCAACTTCGCGCTGCAATGTGATTGCTTCGCTTTTTCGCGCGCGCCACTGTCACTCCACCTCTTCTCGCCAGTATATATATATATATACGCAGCAGCCCCACGGCTGCGGAAACACCCCCACCCTCCCAATACCTGCTACTTTTTACAATACCAACCTTTTCGGCCAGAAAAGGTGCGGCAGTTCTTACCGAAAATATATCCTAAATAGTTTGGCGAAATACCAGGCCGCTCGGTTTTCCAACGGCCTTCCGCGAAGGGCACGGGCTTGTTGTAAGTGCACGCATGTGCACAGGCCCGCCGCGTGGGTAAGACGCGCCTTTGTGCGCGCCTTTGTGCCAGATTATTTTCAGCGCCCTTCCCTGAACTGAACTGAACTGAACCCCGCCGAAAAGGCACCTTTTTCACTCGGCGCCCTTCTGCGGCGTACAATATGAACAATCGTACGCGGCGGCCCTGCATGTGCAGCACGTAAGAAACACTACCTGCTTTACAACCACCTTATTGAATTTTAGAATACATCGTGATTGACGAAATTTGTTTCCTATACTCTTACATTGCAAGATTTGTGTGTTAACCGACTATACTTGAACTGGGGGTCATTTTTACGGCATCCGAAATAAAACCTTTCTTCACAATAGAAAGAAAGGCATCTCAGCCACGTCGGCGCCGTGACCGCCTCACAATCAGCCAAAAACTGGGAATTTATAGCTTTAGGGGCTGCCGAACCTTGTTATAAATATCGAACGTCCACGAATATATTACAACAGGTTTAGATGCAGGTAATATGTTGTGATGCGATTCGTTAAATCAACGACAAACACTTAACCTGACTTATATGAATCTAATTTGCGTTTGGCAATGAGGCTTCTTTGAAATCACTGTATGCACAGTTCACACTGTGTATCGGTCCAATGCCACAAATGACCCCTCCGCTCTGCGGGTGGTAGGCTATGAATTCGCAGTTTTTGGGTGCTGCCGCCGTGACGTCGCGACGAGTGATAAAAATGGGAATCTAGGTTTTCGGCGTTCGCGCTCGATATACTCATTGTATTCAAGCATTGCGCTCTCGAATAACACAAACCTATTGATTCAACATTATATTATAACTTGCTGGAATTTCCGGCGTTGCCCGAGAAATATGCAATATCTCTTTTTCTACAATAGGGGATTCAAATAGTTTAATCAATATATTATCAATATTAATCAATAGTCCAGCAGAACCACGGAGTTTTAACTTTTTTTTTGTTAATTAGGGTTAGTTGTTAATTATGATTGTGATTTTTTGGCTGTAAATTTTTTTTGTTTAAGTTTTATATTTTTTTTTGTTAATTAAAAATGGAAATGATTTCCAAAATTTTTCTAACTGCTACTACAAAAGATATCATCGCGTTCCACTACCAAATATTCTAAATCGACATTCGTAAATAAAATGAAATAGCAAAATTTCCTGTTTGTAATTAACATTTGACCTTGAATTTGATAATAGTAATCATGATTCGTTTTTAAAATTAAGTTTTGGATTTCTAAAAGGAAACAAAAATTATTATTATTTTTATCAATTGGTCTCTAATGCCATACAAACATTTAATTTCTACGACATGGTCCTTGCCAACCAAGCCGTCAGGGCTTGCACCAAGAAAAGGTTTCGATGTGGAAATGAAAAAGCCACATTGTTTCACATTAATTCCCGTAATTTCTTCGAATTTCCGGATTGCTACTGCTTCATTGTTTATGCCATACGTTATGGCAGCCGAGCGCAAACAAATGTTTTTAAAAAATAACGTCTTCACGAGATTTGTGGCACCTACTTTGCGTCTCTTGCAAACTTTTCGAAATACACTGGCGGTAATCCTAGCAGCAGTAGTGGCAGTGTGTGGGACATACGTAGATCGCCGTGTTGATTCTGAACCGTTCTGAACGTGGTGGTCGCGATGTGGCCAGCCAGGCAGTAAAGCATCCTCTTCAGTTTCGTTTATCATGATACATTCAAATTTATTAAAATATATAGTTACAAGTAATAACATAGTTATATCTTAATGTTTCTAGTAAGATTTAACAGAAGTAGCACAATATTCCAGTATTCACCTTTATCAAATTCATTTGTACAGCAACAAATAATACAAAAATACCAAACAATATTAGAATATTGCACTAGTTCCTACATAGAAACGTATATCAATAATTTGTTTGGACTAGTAAAATCACGAATCCTAAAAATTAAATTATTTCATATGAAGAGAAGTTATAAATGTTGGCAGAGTGAGAAGACATATTTGCAGTATTTCTAACCATTCCATCTCATTATTGAAAATGTATTCCTACCTATCATTTATAAAATGATTTCATATCACTGCATCATTCTGAATTTTTATACAAATACATACATAGAAAGTGGTAATAAATAGTCTGTATAAATACGATTTACAATGAGGCGTTGGAATGACATCTTCCTTAACGATTATATTATATTAGTTATTAAGAAAGCAATAGTCATCATCTAGTATTGAAGAAATTCAGTTTGGTTTTTTTCATTGCTGAAAAATGCTACTTTAAAATATTGAATTTTGTCAAATTATTAGTATATTCTTATATATCGTAGTACTGATTTAAACTAAAAATTAACAACGATCCAATAATATTTACATATGGTATTAAAACACTAATTATCAGGTACTACATTCGGTGGTCTCTAAATATGCCTGTACCCTTTGTACACTCGTCTGCTTCTATGAATCGTAAATTATATTAATGAGTATTGAATTTGGTAAGTCACCAAAATATTGAGATAGACGTAACTATACGTGGACGACCATTTAACATATTTATATGTATGGATTGGGGGCTGCAGGAAGATGGAGAATACGACCATCCATGATATTTACTCAGACAGCAGATACTTGCGTCTCTTCGTCATCTGCAAACCAATGAAAAACCGATGCTTAAATTGCGATTCATTGTACGAGATGCTCATATTTTTGCATGATGAGTATTCAAAACAATTTCAAAATATAGGGTGTGGTGTCGGTGAACAATTAAAACGAATAACGGACATACATACTTACAAAAGATAAGGAGCCGTACAAAACCGTAGCGATAGGAACACATAAGAAGAATGAAAAAGCAAAACATTGGTGTGCGCAAGCACTTCTGTATAAAGCAGTTTGCATTTTTCCGTATATTTTGCATCAAACAGTCCAATTCTATAGTCCGTGCGTCATTACCGGTCAAACCATAATAATAACAGTATCATAGTCAGCAGTCGATGATGCATAGTCAGTCAAGTCGTCACCTAAGACATGATCAAATGGGTCAAAACGTCTCAGGTGCATTATTTAAGCGATTCAACTTCCGCAGTTAAAAATAATTCAATGAGCGGAAGATGCCATGTTAAAATAACGTGAACGGTGAAGTTGAAAATGTGTAAGGCGAATGTGCACGCTACGTACCGTGATCGGTGTCAGGGTCCGCATGATAGTGGTAGCCCTGGGTGACCCCTTCATGGGAATGCGCTCGCCCTAATCTATGCAAGCGCGCCATTTGCGCCGCCACGCTATATGTTGGCGGCTGACGGCGTCCACCTATGCCTGAATAAAAACACATGTCCTTTGTTGAAATACCATCGCATTTACCGGAACGCTTGGAGCTGGGAACTACTGGGGAGCCAACGGATATACCAAGTTACGTTCTACTGAACCGCATATGGATATTATGATGCTGTTCTATGGTCTCTGATAATGAAATTATTATGGCGATGATGGAGTGTAGATTATATGATATGTACAAGCAGTTGGATTTAATTTATGATTCGCACAATAAAGCAAAGAGAATGTTTTCATAAGCGATACCAAAAAAAGCGTCAGACGCCACTTACCATTGCAGTTTCGTAAAGCTTGAGGCAAAGGAGGCAAGACGGCCACAGCGTGAGAGGGCATTAAACCGGGACGCGCGGGACACCACCCTGATACCAAACACCAAAACATGATACATATTCACACAGGCACGCGCACCCGACACACAAGTTCAATGTCAAGAAATACATATAACGAAGCACGACGCATCATGCAATCCATAATATTGCACACACGCGCACGTATGATTACATACCTGACAATGGGGGAGGAAGTCGCGGCGGGCTTGGACAGCGCGGAGGATAGTGCGAACCATCGCCAGAACTGTGCCCCGAATCCGACGATGCCACCGAGCCTACAGAGATATACACATGCGTGTCATTCATACATGCTCAAGATCGCGCCGCGTGTGCATTTTGGGTACCAAAGGCATTGCATGTGAGCTTACCGGACTTGCGCAACGGCATGTTGCTTAGCGACGTGACGCTGCTGCTTTCGGCCGACAGCGCGACCGACGGCAGCGGCGTCGGCGTGTCCGAATGAGAGCGTTCGTGCATCGACCTGCCACCCGTGCCGCAGCTACTGAACGATCCATAGCTCGAATAGCTTCCTGCAATGGCGCGCGAAATATTTGCCTCAATTTCGTGCCGCAGCATGAGCGAATAATCGGGCTTACCGGTTGCGCTTGGCGCGCGCCGCACGCCGGGACTTGGCTGGGCGCTCAAGCCGAGCGTACCGTGCGACGGGCGTGCATGATACGGTCGCGTCTTGGCCGGTTCGGCCAAAGCCAGCAGCTTTTTAACAGCCTTCGGTGATGCCGACCCGAATTTGGCGGTTGGCTTGCGTTCGTCGCTCGCACTGCTCGTGCTGCTCGTCGTCGATGGCGCCGGCGACGCGTGCCGTTTGCTGCGCGGATGCGCGCCACCCGAGAGCGCGTTCACGTTCGCGGGTTCGCACTCCAACGACATGCTGTGCAATCGCGTTTCGTCGCTAACCACTTGCAGATTGTTCAAATACGCTTTCACACGTCGCACCATTTGAGACTCTTCGAACATTTTCTTTGGATTTGGAGCCGCTGCAGATTTCTTTCGACGTTTAACCGTCGCTTGACCTGTAATAATAATGCGTTCGTCACATATGCAAACTCAAGTGTTCTCTCCGCCTACCTTGCGGATGATGCTGGGATGACTGGGTCGTGAGTTGATTCAATGCTACCATAGCATTGCTAGTCGGCTGTCCGCCCAGTTCCAACATAGTAAGGAGATCATAGGGGCTGCTGCACATGTTGCTAAGTGTTCTCACTTCTTTCGCGATCATGCGCAACTTTTCAAAGTTTATCAATCCCTCGACATTACTGTCGTTGCCGAGATGGATGAAAGTTAAATCTTTTTTCACAACAGGATAGAAAGGAATCTACAATTAATCAGATTATGTATTGCCATCGATTTCGAATTGTGTACATGGTCGTCTTACGATTGGTGGTTGATTTTGTTCGGAATTTACGAGCTGCCTGTATTTACTCATATTCCTCGAAGGATCCATAAGTTGTTGTAACTCGGAGAAGATCCGTTGGTATTTAGTTGGCAACTTATCCCAACTCTGACGCAGTCGTGAGACCGCTCCATGCCCAAGCCCGCTAATAATCGCAAACATCGAATTGAAGTTTTTGCATTCTTTGCATTGCCCTATAAAAGTCATATATCGTGTTAAGTACTTGCTGGAGAAGTGCTTAAAATACTATCTTACTTGCAACCTTGATGAATTGTTTGATTATCTTCATCCGTCGCACAGCATTGTGTTCGCTGCAAACTTCCGTTACCACCCAAAACATTTCTTTGTTGACCAACGCAGCGAACTGATCCAACATGGGCGTACCGTACTTCGAGTTCAATTCGAACAATTCATCAATGTATTCGGTCGGTTCAATTTGGCGAAAAATACTGAAATCCTGCAGTGTCAGCTGGATAGCAACTTCAACGGCATTCAATTGTAGAAAATGCACAGCGCTTTCGCGTATCAATTCCGGCGCCATATCGTCCGAAACAAGTGTCTCTGAGATGCCATTCGTTTTCAAATAATATCGACTGCTGAGTCCAATGCGTTCGGCCAGATTCTGCAATTGATCTGGCAGCCGGCGCTGTTTGATCGTCTGATTCTCTGTCACCGACACCTCGCACAAAGAGAAGTTGCTGCTCGACTCGGTCATGCCATATTCACGTAATGCCAGCATTACGACTTCGTGGGCTGTCGTCTCCTTGTGTATGAGCAGATACTTGTACGTTTGATCGGACTTGAACACTTTCAGCACATGCTCCGGGTAATCCGTGCAGCGCAGATCGTCGTAGCACAGCGACATCAAATCTGGATTACTTTGTGAGCAATAGGGATTCGCGCTGAGCGTCGCCTGCGGCGGAAAGTTGTCCACTTGGTCCGTATTCAAAGCAACGTTGATCATATTTTTGGGTAAAATATTCATCAATTTTAACGCTTTCTGCAATCGCTTCTTTGGCCCGAGCGTCATGAAGCTCTGTTTCTTGCTCTCCTTTTGTGGACTGTTGATAGTCACGGGCTGCTGACACATTGGCTGTGTTTCAACATGTCCATCGATGCTGAATCGCGCACGCGGATCCGGCTGCACTTTGGAAATCTCTGGCGTTTTACGACCGCGCGGTCGCGGCGAATTGTCGGGCGTGTTCAGCATCTCCTTGAAGTGCAGCAGATTCGATTTCACCGTGATGCTCAAATGCGTGACCGCCATGAGGGTTTCAAGCGCCTTCGCCTGC
Source organism: Myllaena sp. GC000078 (assembly GCA_030264135.1). NCBI lineage: Eukaryota > Metazoa > Arthropoda > Insecta > Coleoptera > Staphylinidae > Myllaena > Myllaena sp. GC000078. The sequence goes on along the minus strand of JARJDR010015455.1, from coordinate 6,156 downwards.
GGCACGTGCTCGAAACTTTGACCGTTTACTTCGAGTATTTGATCGCCTCGCTTGAGGCCCACGTCCTCTGCTTTGGTTTTCTTATTGACTTTCGAGATAAATATTCCGAAATTGCGTTCGTACCCACCCATGATATCAAAGTTTAACGGTTCGTCGCGACTCGAGCGTGCCAGGACGACGTTGCGTATTCGCGCTTTCGCCGCACAAGCAATATTCAGCAATCGCAGCTGTCCCTTCATTGTCTCCTTTTCAAGACCTTGCTCAAACGTCTCCAGAAACTCGATCATATCCGGATCGGTTTCAAAGTCCGTGAAGTGATTGTTTACCCACAAGAGCACAACGCGCGTAACACGATCGCGAATGTCCGCATTTTTGAACCACTGCAACAACTGGTCGGCCACTTCCAGCGGACTGAGGAAGAACGTTCGATGCGTAAGCAGAAAGTCCTCCACGTACGTGGGATCGGTAAGACTGTTTTCCTCGATCAGCTGCTGCATGAGTAGCTGAGCGGTGGCACGAATGACGACGTGTCCGCGCCGATTGTTTGCCGACGTTTCTGCAGTCCCACGCAGCTCAGTGACCATCACCAGCTGGCCGTCGACTTCGTGGCGTCGCGTATTCTCCTCGCCCTGATGCTGAATGCGATAGTAGTCGCCTTGCGTGATGCACACGAACTGGCAGTCGTCACACTTTGTGCACATCACGCCTTTGTGGTACAGTTTCTCCATGGTGGGCAGAATGCCAAACGCATCGCCCACGGTGAGTATCTTCGGCTCCTCGCCGGACATGATCACTTCGACGGTGCCGTTCACCAGCACCGACCATGAGTCCAGCTCCTCGCCGTCGTTCATCACCACCGTACCGGCCTTCTCGACGACGGCGAACACCATCACGGCGCACAATTCACGACGCACGGTCAGCGTCATATTTGTGAACGCCTTCAACTGTTGCGTGAGCTCCAGCAATGCTTCGATATCCTCCGCGGTGCGCTCGTTCGGATCCTTCTCCAAACTGTCTCGTACGAAATCCCGTACACGTAAACTCTGAAAAATACAAGACAAAATCCACCCGTTTTATACATAGATTACTAGGCATTGTCTTTTTCGTTACGCACCTCCATACTTTCGGCCAAATCATCTTCCTCCTCGCTATCGTCGACGACGCTCTCGACGAGCCCCGTAAGGTCGGGCTCCTCATCGACCTCCGAGTGCGTCGACGCGATCGTGTCGGAGCCATACGCCGAGCTCGTGTCGGACGAGTGCGAACCTCGGCTGCTCTTGTTGTTGTAATTGATGGCGCCGCGATGACCCGGCATGCCCGGCTGCGACAGGTACGCGTCGTCGAGCAGGATGTGTCTCTGCGTCGAATCCATGACTGAGCGACCGCTCGTTATACTGTTCGTGGTCGCTGACGAGTGTTCCAAATCTGGGTAGTCGATCTGCAAGACAAACACAACCAAAAAACCGCGAGGGCGGCGCGTTAATATATTTGGTAATCCGTCTTCTCCGAAGCGGAGTGAATCAATCGGGTGGGTGTCGAATTGTAGTAGTACCTCCGCCGAATCGGAAATGGAATTCGGCCATGATTGCGAATGCAGGCGGCCGCGACGTGGGCCGGCGCGCAACGTAACAGCAACGTCCGTGCTCTTTTTCACCACCAGTTGCGCACTGCTCTTTGAACGCACACGCAATTGCGCGAGCGTACTGCGCCGCCGACGATCATGACGATGCACTACGTGTTTTAGCATTGCTTTGTCTTTGCGAGAATCGAGCGCGAAGCAATTGCTTCCAAGTCGCACATTTACGAAATGCGCACTTAAATGAGAATGTAAACAATATTAAGGCGCACAAATAACTGAACTAAACGCGTTCTATTAAGTTATTCATGAGAATCGGTTTCAGAGTTGAGCTCAATCCGCGCGATTCGAGTGCTCGTTAGCGACTGAAAGATATCGCACGACTGTTGACTGATATTAAAACCGCTTTATCAGTGCGCAAACGGAAACAGTATCATAATAATTGTATGTTAATATTGAAAAACACATGCATATGCGTAAGGCGAGATTTGTAACGCCGCGCGGCGACATGCAATGAATCAATATTTTCACATTGCACTGCCCAAGTGGACCGCAATTTTATCGCGCAAGTTATGCTTTTATCTAATTACACGGCCGCACTGCACACTGCGAGTTACGTTGGAAATAAAGCATAATAATTTTCGAGCACGCTCTTGCAACACAACGATGCATCCGAATACATCTGGCGATGGCTACTGATGAGAGGAAGTTTCTTCTTCCTGTCTCTCCAGATTCACTCTCATGTGGTGTGTTGTGGGATGATATAAATATAGACAGATGTTCTATGCGTTCCAAGAGTCGACGTTTATTTTAAAAATTCAGTGTTGTTTCAGTTTTTAGACTGCAATGCAAATAACTAATCGTGCAAATATCATTTGCTGACGCAAATAAAAACGGAATATGACTGATTACATGCTTCTTAACGTACGTTGGTGATAAGCATTTGTTTAAATATTAAATCATAAATACATATATATGTGAACGTAACGGAGAAGAAATATTAGCAGCAAGTCCAATGTTGGCTGCCTGGCTGCGGTCGATTAAAATACAATGCGTATGAGTATGTAGTATGTATGCATTGAGTAATTAAGTAACACGCCAGTAATAAATTCAAGAATCGTGGGAATGTGAATCGGAAAGGTTGTGAGTTCGTCGTTTGAAATGAAATGCCAATGCGTCTCCTCCCTCAATCCGCGACCGTCAATGAATTCATGAAATTCGATAACATTGCAAATATTTTTAATTGAATTAAAATGCAATGCGCTGCTGCATGGACGTAGTTATATTTGCACTCGACTGCGGCGAACTAGAATGCGAATTTATTTATAGTCGCAAAATGTCTTGCCATGCCCGTCGGTAAAAGGTCATAATCGCATCTCGAACCTTTTTAATTGCGGGAACACAACACAAATTGTGATTACATTACATGCAATGTAGGAAGCAATCATAATTACGCTGAAAATAATCATAGAAAACTTGCGTTTGATGGAATTAAATTTTTAATGAGAGGATCCATTAATGTAATAGCATTCATTCACAATTGGCGGCGGAACAATAACAAAGGAGAATTATAAAATACATTCCGCATCCAGCGGGTAAGGTCATGGGTCGCGATAAGTTCGCTGGTTACCTAGGCGACCCCCAGCGAGTTGCCTCCTATCACAACCCACACACACACGCCCTAGACCACAAAGAGGGGATTTCGCATCGGTCTTACCTATAAATTTCAAATATCGACATGACGCATGAATTCGCAAACCGATGTCGATTAGCAAGTGTACAGGCGCGCGAACTATTCCCGCACAAATGTATTCTCATGCTGTTTACAGTAGGTAGCGCACACGAAGCATCTAAATAAGCACACATTAACAATGGGCTGTTCCCAAGTATACTACACATATATGCGATTCGTACTAAAAATATCGCAGTTGCCGGCGCGGAGAATTTAAAATCACTGAAAAATCTCAGCGTGAGGTGCATTCGCATCGCCGAGCATATTGGCTTTTCAAGCGCGAGTAGACAATCATGTTTAATTAATAATGCCGCCTTGCGTAAAATTAATTACAGCTCGCTTTTTATTTCGTAGCGTATTTGCCGACTGCCATATTTTTAGGGCTCGTGCTCCCAATTTACTAATCTCAAGAGTATCGTTGCAGTCTCACTCCGTTCCCTGGAAGCGGCTGAGCGAATTACCCATCTATTTTGAGCGAAGCGACCGCCGGCGCGCACGAATTTTTACGAAACGAGAAATATTCGTCTTGCCGACTAATTAATAGTGGTTACAGACGGCCGCATGCCGACGAGTGGTGCGCGATGATTTGTTGCCGACGCGTCTGTGAAATGTTTGAGTAATTTGCGTGCGTTTTCCACTTTCCATATGTTTCATCCGATGCGAAGAAAAATTGAAAAAGGCATGTAATTACGATAGATTTCCGCTTTCACGCATTGCTCGTCTAAACATGCCGCCTGCAATGCGCTTTTTTTCGTAAAGTTACTTACCACAATCATTTCAGAAGTTTCCAGCACGAAGCATTCGTTCGGACGTCGTGCGCTGCCGCCAGTGCGTTTCCCAAAACTGTAAAGACAGATCGAAAAAGGCAATTAGTCGTTTTGCAATATTAACCATGGCAAGTTGGACATCAAATTCGAGTCGCGTTTGCATACATTTAACTTTCCCTCCCAAACCAAAGAGACGCGAAAGGGTTGAAACTGCTGCATAATAGACCGGATGTTTAAAACTCGTTCTCCCTATCGGCGATAGCGATCAAATTATGTGCCCACCCTTTTACATCTCCTCCCTGCAGCCTACAACTGTTCCAGTAAAATGAGAGCGCATTAAATATAGACTACTTGAGAAGATCATAGATTAGAGATTAGATTAAAACAGGCTTAATATTGTCCAAACGATAAAAGTTTAAAAGCGTAATGGAAACGAATCAAGGGCGAGGCGCAACGGTAAAACAGTTTCCATGTCGCTAATCCCGGAGGTGCGATAGATATTAATTTCGAATCGAATAATTTATGGCCCGGTGTCCCGGTGGCAAAGGTCGCGCGCGCAAATTGTTCCGCTACCAAATTAAATGATTAACGTCTGTCGCACAAGCATACAAGCAGGCTAAATATGCGTATGAATTATTTATGTGCCGTCTACGCGAGAAGAATATTTTCCACTCACTCCAGTTACGCAATACATTGCGTCTACTATTTTGCATTAACATTTTCCAGTGCACATGAATAGAGGGAATACGAACGCAGAGACAGGAAACGCCGTGAACGGAAAGATGTTTGACTTTATCATGCGCATGCGACAGCGCGCAATGTGAATGCGTAGACGCGAGGCAAACGGACAGCATCATAGCGTCATTGCTCTGCGAAGTTATGATACGTCGTCGTGGTAGCGTCACGCCGAAGGAAACGAGGAAGTCGTCTGGAAGAGGCCGCGCACGCTCCTTGTGTCGAGCAAAACGCGTCTCTCCCCGCTGCTGCTGCTGCCGTTTGAGCTCATCAGCACGTCGAACTCGCATAAAGACGGCAAGCGGTGCGGCTTTATGAAAATCATGCTCTTTAGCAAGTATAAAATTGCTTTTTGCGTTTGCACAGGAAAATAAAACTTTCCTTCCATATATGTTTGCGTAGCTATCATTAATTTACGAAATTAAAAAGTTCAGTGAGAAATGGTAAGTATGACTATTTACCGGACGGAAGGAAATGATTCATCTAAGGATGGCCATCAATGATGACCAACCTTAACACCGCATTATAATAAATTAAAAATGAATAACAATAACTACGAAAAACTACCGAGGATGACAAATTGCGGTGGTAGTAACACAAATACGTATAATGAAGTTAATATCTATATAAATATCCTTAACAAGCGTAATGCTTCCTTCCGGGCGCATAAATTGAGGGATCGAATGTGTAGCCACCTAAAGTAGAACACTCACACAGGTGCGCGAACAGCGGCGAAATGTACGCGCATAATCGTTGGGGAGTCATAGTAATTGAAATATTACACCACCTAAGCACGATAAGTGCAACGACACAAAATGAGGCGGAGCAAGACACTTGGCGAACACAATACAAACCGGCGTGCAACCGTTCGCATTCGAAAGTAAAAGTATATGGCAGAGGGTGCGCAATAATCGTTACGCTCGCAACAACACACAACATTACGAGGGGAAAGTACACGTTGAAAAATAACGCCACACGCGAATGCATTGGATAAACACAAGAATTTACCCATTTACCGCGTTCAGATAAATAATTAGTGTTGGACAGAATCAAGGTTATAGCTGTTAACAAGTAATAAATGTTGAAATAAATACAGACATCGATTTTAATTTACGAGTGACTATTATTCGATCTGCTACACTGACGCCGAGTAGGCAATATATGCTCTCCTAAATTGATGAATGCTCAGAAGCTTCATCGCCTCAATGAAGACATTACATTACTACCAATATATATATCCGAGGAGAATGTGTCACTTAGCACTGCGACAATAAGTCATTACGTATCATGTTGGCGGCGTTCATAATTCATAGGATGGGTATGCAATGAGAGGCAATCCTCCCATT
>JARJDR010015447.1:0-23731 GCA_030264135.1 Myllaena sp. GC000078 | reverse complement strand
GGAACAATAAGTTATAACGAAGTCGATTCGGAATGCAAAATTCGCTATCCACTAGCGGGTTCTGGGGGATGGTCAATTTGGATATTGTAGCACACGCACATCGGACAATGGCCGAGTGGATTAGGTAAAGTTTTATGAAATATGTAAATCGAGAGGGTGGGAGGATGTCCTCCCGCGACGCCCACCCGCTAACCATATAAAGACCACTTTTCCGCCCAATAAAACTTTATATAGTGTATCCTAAGGAGGGGTTGTTGTATGCGCAATGTAAAAAATTGCGCTGGCCCCTCTCTCTGCCATCCGAATTTTGATGGTTTATGATAATCAGTGCATACATAATAAGTGCATTCGCGGGGCGGAGTGCGTATGTAAGAAAGTATAAAATGCACGAAGAAAAAAATATTATGCGCACATAAAAAAATTTACAACCACCGCCACGGCGCAGTGAAATTGTATATGCTCTCGCGTTGTGTTGATGCTGGAAATGAAATTATGTATGGTCACGTAAAATACATGCTTTATCGGTTTTTCTTTTCCTCTGCGCAAACGACGCTCTTCAAAATTTATTACAGCGAAAAATACGGATTTTTATTTTAGCGACTAGGCCGGTGGTGGTTATTTCACCACCAAAAGTGCTTTTGCCTATTCGACTCTCTCATCCATCAATCAATTATCGGGCGTGACAGATCGAAGCTAAAATCTAAACACAGATTGAAAAGTTGATTTTGGCAAACATAAATTGCGTTGTTTGCCGCACGTTCAAAAATTGATGGAACGAATTTATTTGGCCCACGCATAATGTGATATTTGGTGGATATCGCAATCGCTTTGAATGGCATCCGAATTGCGGCCATTACGTTGCGTTCAGTTCGAAGAAACAAAGCATACAAACATTGGCTAAAAGCCTTCGCCCCCGCTATGCACACACATTGTCATACGATATCGCACACGGGCAAACGCATCGCAACCGCCGTGTATCGTCGAAATTGTTTGATTTACGCCACTGTCCAAAAAAATCGTCCCAAAACACACAACCATTATAAACTATACACGTCTTTGTTTCGCGTAATGAATTTAACCAAAACGCACCGAAAAGCAGTTTAGTGAACATATGTTTTCCAAAATTTAGTGGAAACGGAGTGGAATTTAAACCGACATCTATTTCTAAATCGAGCCTTATCTAAAGACGATAAATAAGCGCATCCAACGCATAGGGGCGGGCGGAAATATTGTTTCCTCAAAATAAAAGCATTTCCAGCATGTTTACCGTACCCGGCGATAAAAGCACAACGCGCACAACGAAAAATAAAAAATGGGAACGGTAATATGTAAACGCCTATCGCGCGCCGCAGTCAGAAATAGCATTTAGCTTCCGATAGTTTTCCTGTGGCGCGCGTAAATAGATAACGCGCCGTTGACACGCCATAAATATTAATACTAGTTCAAGACGCTCGCGACGAAATCAACTCATCGCCTCAAAAGAAAGATCATCGCATAAAAATGCCCTCGCCTCCTCATCCTCCTCTCAACCTTCTGATGTATGATATCTGCCTGCGTCGCGCCTAAACGCTATTAGTTTGCGGTTATTTATAAAAATTTCCTCGTATTCAATTTCCAACACTGCATTCCGAGTGCTTTTAAAAGTCGCTTCAACCCAGCGCAGCGTTATGATTGATTGATTGTTACAACTTGTAAATTATATTTTACCCTCGTTGAAGTGTGCAGGAATTCTTGACATTTCCATGGCTGCCTTCGTCACAAGGGACAGAGATTAAATATAAAAGAAGAATGGTTAATTTGTAAATATCGCCGGAATAAGATTTCTAAACGGGTGTTTCTTTGCACCCTTCCCAAGTGGTCTTCCATTATGCTTTATATTACGCATAGAAGTCAAAGTTGTATGCATATAATGAAATTGTATGAAAAACGTTTATGAATATTAACTACCCGCGTTGCCATTGAGAAGGCGAAAAGGGTGAATCTCTTGGGATGCATACATCATTCATAGGAAATGCTTTTGCCACTGGAATACATTCTGTAAGTTTGCAATACATATTTGAAAATATTTAAGAATTTAATTCGTTTGGTTGTTAATCCGCTCAATAAACCATTATGGAAGTAGTCAAAATTGGTTTTCATTCATTCGATTGCAACCATGTTGCTGATTGTTAATGCTTGTCTATTGTACAAACAGACCTGCGGGGGATTGTAGTATAATCCTGAAAATGGACTGCGCAACATTCCCCAAATGTATTACAGCATGCCAACAATGCTGCAAGGATGCAATCGTTCGATTTACTTTACAGCAAACCACGAGCACGTTGCAAACATTCAAAGAAATACTTCGCTTGCGCTACCTTTCATCTGCGTAATTCCTTTTCTACTACACCACAACCATCAACAGCAGAAGCAGCGCTTCGCTTATACATAATAGTTTGAGATGATTTTCACAAACGAATAACTCGCCCCCGTCCCCCCGCTTTCTGGCTGCGAAATTAGGCGAGGAATTGTTTCACATTGCAAAGATTCTTAGCAATAAGCACAGTGCGAAGTGGCAAGCATTACAATCTTGTTTTTAATTAAGGAAATGTACCTAGTGCGCGTCATCGTGGGAGCGAGCATTCTTTGTTTTAATTAAAACGCGTTTTTAAATCGTCAAAGAAACGCCTCCGACAAAGACTAGCTACTTGGATCCACTCTCAATCTTTAAACGCTGGAATTTTTGACAAAATTCCCGGCGCAAGGCACGCGTGATGTATAACGTTTCACTGTTTATATTGTAATCCGTTTAGACCGCAGCCGCCGCTCACCTACTTCTTCGGTCGCGTCGTCGGAGGATTATCGGCTTGATACTCGTCTCTCTTCTTGCCGACGACGAGGCCGGGGCCGGAGGCCGCAACGGTCGCTTCTCCCCCGGATGACAGATGTTAATCTTGAATGACATTTCTCGATGTAGGTAAATCCCTCCGGATGGACCCATTGCTTAACTTCTACAATTCTGTTTCGACTTCCACGTATTCCCATCGTGATTTTTTGAATATTAAAACTGTAAAATCAGGCCATTAATGAAGCACGCAATGAAACATAAAACGGTAATGTGATTTCGTTCGATTCAGCATCGAATTCGTGTCGGCGAAAAGTTTCATGGCCTCATTGAAAAGCCACAGGCAGCATGCATACAATGCAAACACCAGCCAGCTATACAAAGCTAGAGCCAATCGATCGCGGGCACAACTTCCAACTAACGCCTGAAGTCTGAAAGTCTCGCCACCACATTGATTGAACGCGATGCCACGCAGTGAGAGTGTAAAATTCTCCATACAACACACGACAGGTAAACACCGCCGCTGGAGTTCGTATTGTACGGAAAAGACAGGCCGAGAAGTTATAATGGCAGATTGGAAATTGTGGTTTTCGTCGTGCTTACATGGTTCAACTGGCAACAACCTAGAATTGGATACGGACTGCGACAGACACGTAGCCAAACAAAGTGTCTATCGCATGGAAAGTGAGTTTAGTTCGCGCATGTAATTCAGAAAACACACAAAAAAACTATTATTTGTTCATTAAATCCCTAGCTAGTTGGAATTTCGCAAAGTAATTATAGCGATGTGTTCATTGTAATATCGCAAGCGGTTTCTAATTAAACATCGGAATTGATTCCCAAGGCTTTGATTTGAATACGGTGTGCGTTGTCAAAGCGATCCAGTTCCAAAATACTTCGGATGGCATTTTGATGTCTCGACCCCAGCAAACAATATCGCACACCGTTTGACTTACACGCTTGGTAAATGTTACACGCGCGATTGCGTCGCGGTTGGTGGTGAAGAGTCTGAGAATCCGGTACGCACAACGCTATTTTCCGGATACCAACCGAAAAAGTAGAAGTAGAAGAAGAAGAAGAAGAAGAAGAAGTTCGGACGACCAACGTGATAAATGAACGCCACCACGTGCGAATGGCTACCTTTTCCGGGCATCACATATGCGATGGTTGCGCACAGTCTTTATGATAAACTGCCACGGCTACGCGAGGGTGAATCCAACTCGAGCACAACATCAACATGAAGGGCAGAGAGTAGTCAGCAGGCGCAACACGCACCAGCACGCATGCTGCAAATCTTTGCGCGATTGGAATGCGGACGATGTCAAACTCATCTCCCTGTGCGTAATTTCACACATCTGTTGCTTAATTAACATGTTGCCGGCGCGTCTCCTCCATCCGGAAATTAATATCTTCCTAATAGTTATGGGTGTTTTGTTAATAGTTGCCAACATGCAAAAAGCCGCAGGCGTATAAATCATCGGCGGCAGACGACAAAAACGGAATTTCGGAATCGACGTGACGTGCGAGTGTGAACGCTACGCACGTGTACTTCCGATGAAAAACGATGAATTTGTGACGTTTAACTAATGCATCATTATGTACGGCGCACGCTCGAGCTACCGTCCCATCTTCGGGCATAAATTATCGTCGGTACCGGATGAAAAACACTACAATGGCGGCGGCAATTTGAAACACCGTTAAATGACGCTAAACTCTTCTAATTAGTGTAGGTATGTACGTATGTACCGCTGATTTGCAAATGAGCATTGCATTTTGGCGCATCTTCAAATCACTATGATTCCTAATTCGTGCCTAATTATATTGTCGTCGTAAAATTAGCCATCTTTACTTCCGTCATAATTTACCAGATTTTATCGTTCCCCAGTCAGCGTTTGAAGTGATTACATGAATATATGATAATAATTAAATTTCTTCCCAAATCCGGTCGTTTCTCATAATGTTAATTATGTCATTTGGCCACCGCGCGTAATTTACACTCGAATATGTTTACAACCGAGTTATTTCCATTTTATTTCACATTTCGTTGCGGCTGCCATGTGCCCGGTTCTTCTATCTATAGCCGAACGCGCCGAGAGAATATTTCATATAAATTATTAATATTTACAAACTTTAACGTTGTTTATGATTAAGCATAATGTGTTTTATAACCGCGCCCGGTGTCTGAGGCCATCTATCCATTTGCGCGCAGCTGTTAGCGACTCAGCCATGCAGGAAGACAGCGCGTAGCGTGTGTGTTTGTGTGTTGGAGTTAAACCCTTTTCAACCTGTTTCCCACTTCGTCGTTGCTGGCTTTGCCTGGCTGGCTTTTTTTCCCGTATCCCACTCGTAACTTTTATAATACACATGTTTACGAACTTATTCGTATTCGAATTCGTGAGGAGGACGCGCTCAACGAGCATGATTTATGCGACTTTAATGCCTTGCTCGCTGCTCTTCTCTTCGACCTATTTCTAGGTTTTAAAATTTCATCATGTGTACGCTTGCACCGGTCATCATATGGTTTTATTGTGATGTTATTATTGTCGACGACTTCTCTTCATTACTGCTATCCGGTAGTCAACAAGAATTTTTTTTTCGTGAAAAACAGAATGTATAGCGATAGTAAGGAAAGCAGTCGAGTGGATAGAAACGATGCGTAATCAAAACGTTTAACATTTAACTTGGGGATAGAGGGGTGGTGCGCAAAAGGACGATTTCCCTCGGGCAATTAAAACTGCGAATCGGAGAGAGAGAGAACAGCCTGTTTGCACAGGCTGGTTGCTGTTTGCCAACGCCTAGTGCACTTCCTTCCCTTCTGTTCCGCGCAAATAATGTTCAAACAGAAGTAAAACTATAAATATAGCATCCAATTGGAGCATATTACATGCCCAAGAAATGCGCCAACTTTTATGGGAAATTCTACATTAATTCGTTTTGCAAAATATAATTTAAATAGGCGAATAAAATTGCAGATGCATGCAAACTACTCGTACAAACTAGAGCAAAAGCAATGAAAAGAAAACACAAAACCGCGCCGAACGAATGTTGAACGTTTTCCACCGACACGGACAGATTATATTGAATAAGAATAAATCGAATTTCCTCCCTCCTCTTCCTCTTCTTCTTTCTCTATAGTAGCGTAGAAGAATATACAAAGTTTTCCAACTTTTCGCGTGAAGGATCGCGAGCGAAGGCGAGAGAGTAAACCACCGCAACCGCATTTGCAGCGCGTCGCTGCATGCATCCCAGGCAGGCGTGCATCATTTTTCTTATTTTCCTTTTCAATTCGGTCCTTTCCTCTGTAGTGTTTTCGCACAAGTTGTGCATATATTTGCCAACACTCCTATTTACCACACGAAAACTCGCGAATAGAATGTGTTAGGCAAATATAAAAAATACGAAGAAGGATATGCAACGATCCATCTTCAAGAGAGTACACAAGTTTTCTTTCAGAAGCATCAAAGTCATGCGCAATGCACTTGGCCAAAGATAACGGACATTAAGGGTTCAATTTCGGTTCGAAAATTAATTGGAAACTTTGCTCCGGCAGAGTGTATGGGCAAGGGTCACGGAATCTCTTCATCCAGCCCGGCGCTATGTGATCAAATTATAACTATTAATAACTTGGTACTTGGTAGCGAGTTAATTTCCAGGTTTAAGTGATAATAATCTGGTCATTGGGCGCAAATTGCGGATCGTAAATTGCGATATTCGAATTTTGCTCGATCATTCCGACCTGAATATTGTTTGGATTTTAATTAAATTCCTGATTAAATTCCACACCGCAAGAGAATTTTTTACGCCGCGTGTATATTAATAGAATTTCCGACGCCTTATAATTGCACTTGCAGCGCGCGTGCACTTCAGACAGCCGACAACGTCTCGTGTACTCGAAGCGTTTTGCTCGCTTTCAGCCGAGCGCGGTGGCTTTCATCTACCCAAAAACACAATGCAGACATGAGAAAAGAGTAGTACACCGTGCATAGTAGTACATAGTTCGGTGGTGTGATGATTCGGAGTGTTTTTCACACTCTCAGCCTTGACGACGTACCCACACACGACAAGTTCAAAGTCTTTGCAACGCGACACGCCAAGCCGAAACTCTTTGTCCTTGCTTGCACTTGCATTGCGAGAACATACTCATGAAGAGCGCATACACGCGACGAAAATGCATTGTTCGAATTCACCGGCAGCCGCAGCGCGACAAACAAACAAACTGGCACAGGATGCATAATGTTAATGTGCAAGCGCGCGCGCGAGCCACTTTTTCCTAATATTTATTGTAGTAATAAACAAATGTTGTGTTGTGTTTGTCGTCCTTAAATAGATGATTTGCATTGCTTAAATGCATTAGAATTAGAACACTACGAATGCGGCGCGCAACAAATGCGAGTGACATGCAAATGGTTTTATGTAAATGCCGGCGCGCTGAAGGGAATGGTAACTTGGCTAACAATTAAAAAGAAATTTATCACTTTTCTTTGTTGGGCGGGCGAGCGCGGGCGGGTGGTTGGCTGGCGACTGCTGTTGGCTCGCAGAGGAACGACAAAAGAAAAGAGTTGTATTCAAATTTGTTGTTTTTAACGCGTTTCCGCGTTTTTAGCGCTTCCGTCGTATTGTTTGTTCGACGTTTTGATGAAGACAAAGTGGTTTACGAAAAACTCGATACGAATCAGGCGGAGGTAATTTACGGTGCTTTGCGATTCGTGCGTGGGCTCGAAATTTATTCCAGTGCGTGCGTTGGATTCATTGAAACGTTAGAAATGTGATATCAAAGGCAAGTTGGTAAGGAATACGAGATAATTATTTTGTTTGGAGCAAACAAAGGCACCGAGTAACTATTCCAATTATACGCACAACAATTAAATGCAGTAATTTTGCCAGCCAACAAAAGTAAAGAGTAAAAATTTGGTTTAGCTAACTTGTTGAATGAAATACTTTACAAGCATTAAGCTCAAACGCATTCGCCGCTCGAAAGCTTTTACAGTTCATCCGGACATAAAGAAAATTGCCACGAAATTTGCAATAAGACCGCGCGCGTATGCATCTCATGCGCAGGAGTAGCTCTGCACATGCCCGCTCGATTTGCAAGGAGCGCAGTTTGCATCTGGAGCATAGCTGCAGAGAGGAGCTACGGCGTATTCAATGCATTCAATTCAACATTTCATTAAACTAATATCAGACGAAGAGCGCGACGTCGACAGTCGAAGCACACTCGAACAAATTGCGTTTCTCTCTGATTTCATTTTTCTCCACCAACCAACCAGCTCTCCACTTGTGAAAATTTCGACGTTTTCTTTCCGCGAATATTCGAGCGCGGAATAGGACAAACACACTCGCATCTTTCATGCCACGCGCGGAAAATAGCTAAAAAGAACGCATTGAGTAACGATTAAAATCGCTGAGCAAACACACAGTCGAAACGTATGTAAACACCCACGATTCACCTTGCAGGAAAAGGAAAAATACGATGCCGCGTCGAAATGGAGAAGAAACTTATCCATTCCTAGCTGGGGTTGCGTGCGGATTATTACGAAAGATGTGCAAGCTACACACGAGCTATGCGCGAATGGCAAGAGTATCTTAAGTGAGCTTTCATGAATTTTTCCGTCATCTCTATGATAAATATGAAATCCCTTTTATCTTACACACACGCAGGAACGTCGGAGGCGTATGTCAGACGGCCGCCCACCCCGAGTACGTGTGCATATGCGATTCGTAGAAATTCTCAGCGTCGTCGTGAAAACAAGACTCTCGTGTACTTACAGCGAGCGAGTAATATGAATGTTTGAAAAAAAGAAGATACGCCCGACGCGACGGGCGCATTTTAATATACCCTTCAAGTCTGCACCGGGAATACCTCGGCATCTTACACACAACCACCCCTTCTGACGTTGAGCGACTTCTCTCGCATCTTATTTATTCGCTTTGCGCCCGCCCGCGTATGGTTTTAGTTTCCAACTGTGAATGAAGTGAAGAAGCTAGTTCTTTCCCGTTCATAAATTTTCTATTCAGGAAACTCGCGCATGTTTAGAACAACGACATCAAATAAAAGACAAGAAAGAAAAGACATTGTCTTCTTTACATTCTATTTTTTATTTTTTTATTAATATTTCTTCGAGTTTCTTCGGGTATGGGCAGTTCATCGCGATTATTTGCAGAGGACTTGTGCCTGAAGCGAATGTGCGCGGTAAAAATCAGTAGCTTTGATCCCTGGCTTTGATTCGTTGCGCCCAGCGGCGGCATTACTCCCTTATATTACTTACTCCAATTAGCGCAAATTGGCTTACTTAGATAGATTGGCGAGGTTATCATAAATTAATTGCGATTTATCCCTTTTTCATAAAACCATCTATTAGTTAATATACCATTTACGCTGGTGGTTAATGGCCGCACCGAAATTTAATCCATCCCTGCCTGCCTGCCTGCCCGAGCGCTTGACAAATAACGCCACTACCTCTAAACCTAGCCTGCCGGTAAGCGCCTAATAGTAAAATGTCCGGCACGACCTGCACGGCTACGTACTTCCGGCACCAGAAGGGACGAGCATACAGTATTAGGATCTCTGGAATTAAGTACGGGGTAATTTCTGAAAGTGCTCCGCCGGTGAGTGTCCGTCCGGTCATCCCCCACACACACCCATACGTATCTCTTCCCTATTCCTACGTACTTAGTACCCACCTAGGTTTCCGAATATTAGTTACATTCTTTTGCCATCTGTTCCGTAAAGTTAAGTAATTTGCTACAAAGAAATAAACAGAAAAAAAAGGAGTAGATGGCGAGATGGATTAGGATTTAATTAATTGCTCGATAACAATGATACATTGATGTAGCAAATTAATAACTCTAATTTACTGCGATGCGCCCGCCCGGCGGTGGCACTGCAGAGGAAAATCGTTGACAGTGTACAATTATAAATTACTCGAGTGACTTCACCCCCCATTGGTCGTTCGCGTACGCCCCCGCTCGACCGACGAGATTTATTATTATCAACAGCAGTCGCCCCGATGCTAGCTTGTGTGCACAACATACCATCTAAAATATATCGTGTATTACAAATGTCGCAAGTTAACGAAATTACGCTTGCCTATTATTATTATTCAGCAAGCAACATTTAACGAAAATGATATAAGCAAACATTTAAGTGCAGCGCTTTGCTAATATACGGCCGGTTGAGTGTTTATCATCATCACCGCGATAAATAAGGACATTTCCCAGCGCCATATTGCAGAAGCGTTCCGCTTCCGCTTGACATTGCCGTAACCGCACACGCTCGATGCACCCGGCTACACGCCGATGACTTTCCTCCTTTGCAAGACGCTTGTAGGATATACACGCGAATCGCGCAGGGATGATCATCAACTAGAGCGTTAACTACCATATTTGCTGTGCCCAACTGTACGACTACGTCTACTTTATATGATCGTTCGAGAATTGTCTTTTTCTTTGTTGTTTCTTACACGGATAATTTCCCGCGGTTAATCTAGCGTGTCTCGCAGTGCGCATCGCTAAATACTAAGCTGGTATAAATCGGTGCGTGAAAGGGTTAAAATTTCACGCCGATTGCGTAAACCATGCGTTTTGCGCCGTTTTGGTTGGATTGATCGTCTCGTTTGTTACCGTTTTGCGCACACATCGTCTCTTCGGCACGTTGCACGCTGATGGCCGATCGGTCATGACTCTGACGTGTGAATGGCCCGCTGCCCCCGCTGCTCTGCTAACGTATTGAAATTGACGTCGAACGTCGAACGTCGAGATAGAGTTATCGATTGTTATACCGCCATCTTCGCCGTCGTCGTGTTTTGCCAAGCAAGTTGCAAGAGGCAAGAAAGCCGACGCGCGTCAAGAGGGTGCGGATTAATTGATGCGTTAATTGAGGTGCGCAAGCGCAAGTTTGTTGTTGACGATTTGTTAGCGTAATCGTCTTTGGAAACACTAACCGAGCTACCTACAGACTCCACCGGAAAGAAGCCGGCAGCGGCCCACCGGAAGAAGTGCTTGGGATAAACGCAAGTTGCGGAAGGTTAAGAAGGGGTTTGAATTTATACGCGCCAACATTATTTATGATAAATTGGGAAACTTGCCGCACATCAGTTTCCGAACTCGAATTAAACTTTCGCATCCTGCGCACACGACGCTGTGTGCAAGTTTTATCATAACCATTTTCCATGTAATTAATTAATTATTCGAGAGTAAAGTTTTTGTGCGCCGATTGAAACCGTGTATTGATTATCTTCACGGGCATTGAATTCGGATCGCATCCGGTCCGATTGGCATAATGCATTGTCCCACCTACCTGATGCATGTGGGTCTCGGACGCTGCACATCCGAAGGGAGGAGAGCCGAACAAATTGGGTAATGTCGTTGTCGATGCGCCGTTGTCATCATCATGATCATCATTGCCGCTGGCTGGAGAGATGCAGGCAGCGTGTCGTTTGTCAACCATGCGCGGTACCTGAAAACGACGCCAGTAATGAAATTTCAGCGGTCTTCCGTGCGTCCGTGCTTTCATGCATTCAAAGGAATACGTCATGCGTGAGCGTGCACAGAGTGAGGGAGTACGTGTATTGGGAAAAAATTGTACAAAACCAGAGAGACAGGAGATGCAGGATGAACGAGAGATGCGGTCGATTGTATCTCGATCCACGCGCATTCGCGCCATTCAAGCGTGACGTGAAGCTCAACCGGTGGCTACCGAGAAGGCGGAGCGGCGCAATTTATTTCTTTTTTGCGGGAATTTATTAAAATCACGTGTAATACCTTTATTCATCACAAATTCTAATTTATTACTAACTCAATTTGCGAGTAGTCTCGAAAAACAATTTGATTTTAGTAGAATTTAGTGTGAATCAGTTGACAATTTCAGTAGCGTTTTTTTGATCGGAGAGTAACGGTTGAACGCACAGCCGACAACCGCATCCGACCATGCGGCTTTTCTTCCGTTTTATGATTGTTTAATTTACCGGTGGCTGAAGAACCGATACCGACATCGTTTTCTTCCCTTTTTGAATACTAATACCCAACAGAATGCAATCTCGGGCTAGATATTTACTTATATTCTGATTGTCAATGAATAACGCCGTTGGGTGCAAGATGACGACGACATTCGGGGATTTGTCGTATGTGCATTCACCCTTGAAGTTTGTGTCGTCCGCTTGAGTACTTCAAACAACAATGCGAGCGTATTAGCCAAAGGTATGTAAAGAATTGTTGGTGACACAATGTACGTAATTCGACTGAAGGCGAAATTGAAAGAAATTGGTATCCCCAAAGGGATTGCAGAGGATTAAATATGTTTGCATCATCTCAACAGACCAACAACAACAACAGCAACCGAACTTGATAAGAACGAAGAAATGTTATTTTGCAATAGTTTCTTGGTGGTTAGCATGAGTATTCGAGTAGAGTATTCAATTCATTATTCATGCCGATGTAAAATTAACTCGCGGATGCTGGTTGACGTTGATGAGATGCATCAGTCCTAAACCAGCGACCGCTATTGTTCCGTGCATCCGATACCTATCAAACCGACGACTTGTCATGCCATCCCGACGCTTGTCGGGCGAGTACTGACCGGAAGGCGAATCTCGCCGCGGTTCACCGAGATGAATAGAACTTTACCTTGTCGGAAGTGACGGTTTAGGTTTAGGTAACTGGGTACAGGATTACCATATCTCATCACTGGCCTGATTTTCGAATTTAGACTGCATAAATTCAACGTATTTTCTATATAAAGAATTACACAACATTTTGTTTCTAAACTAAGTTTTATGAAATTCGCGTGATTGCAAACGTAGTTCATTTCGAAACACGCAAAACATAACTTTCTTTCACCTTTCTTCGCAATTCCGCACGGCTACTTTTTCGCAGTTTTCAACCGGCGCGGCGCGGTGTTGGCTGCTTTGTTTTTCATTTCAACCCCCGACTTTGTTGCTTTCTTTATTCTTCTGACATTACCTTTGCCGCAACAACAAGATTGGAAAGATTGTTGTTTACGTGCGTCGCGCAGAATTGAAAACTTGAAGCGCCAAACCCACCCCCGCCGCCGCCATCGTTCCACATCGCTTATTAGGTTCGTATAACATATTTATGCGGCGCATTCATATAGTGCGCTTTATTATCCTTGGACCGCCCCCCTCCCTTCTCCACCGCTTTTCGCATATAGTTTGTTGCGGCTGCGGGTAGCGAGCTGAAAAAGTTTTATTGTTTTTCTTGCGGGAGAGGCGAACGAAACCAACAAACGCGCACGCGACTCGAAAACCGAAGCAGCTACTTACATACATACAACAAGCAGAAAATAAACTTGAATGTGGAGTAATCAAAGACACTGATACTCGCCGCCAATTTTCTAACAATTTTTTGCTCTGGCATTGCATTGAATCCCCTAACTGGGTTAAGTTGAATAGCGGCCGACAGCAAATTGATACTTTGATTCAATGATTGGCGTTCGTTCGTTCAATTTGATAGCTTTCGTTTTGATATCTCACATGCGGACATGCGGTATGTGCAGCTGGCTGGTAGAGCCAGTATAATGAATGCTCATTATTTCGATTATTTGCGTTTGTGTTGTTTTTCTTCCGGCCTGGTTGTGGGTAGTTTTCTGATTGCGTGCGCGCAATCCACCCTCACTTGGCGTGCATGGCTAAGCATGCGAGTAGCTATTGGGGAAAATGAGGTAAATAAGAAAGAAAAAAAGCACCACTAAAAGTGAGCTGTTTGCAAATAAGTGGTTATTGAACTCGTTGATATATCAAGTTTGCCAACATTATTCATATATTCAGATTATCCTAGAATATTCTAGAATATAATGTCTTATTAAAACAGACAAAGATTTAATTCAGTTCTTAGACGCTATAAAATCTGTGCATTTGGCATTAGTAATAAAGGAATTTTCATTCTCAACTTAAACTGAAATCCATCCACCTACCTACCTACCCGGTGAATTGACATTATGTTCAGACAATAAACAATTCATAGTATCATTCCGGCGCACGAGCGCTCTCATCATGCGCGTTGCGCAAATACGCAAAGCATTTTAATTAAAAACACAAACTAAATAAACCCGCTTCTAATATTTCACGTTTATATTACGTTCGTGAGGCGGAAAAGCGAAACGTAATAATGAGCGAATCGCTTCCCTCGTTTACCTACGGAGAATAACGAAGGAGTGGTGGCGTTGTATTTATTTCGAGTCTAATAAGAAAAAATCATGCTGAAAAGGGGGCGGCGAGCTCAGCGTGGCGTTCAGGGGTGGCACAGCCAAGGCCGTAATTCATTCCGGAAACCGTTCGCTCATTCGCCATTGCGTAATCATAATATTAATCATAATCACAATCGTAATTCATAATCTACTTCCTTTGCTAGCCATCCCTCTCCCGCAAGCAACGACTGAAACTGTCGACTGTAATAATAAGATAAAATACGAGCAATTCCAAAGTTTATTATAACTCTTTGGACGGGGCATAATACGCGCTGCCACCAACCGCCGAGTCGATTTGCGTTGGGGGGCGGCATTTGGAATAACGTTAGAATAACGAAACGGCGGAAACTATATAGCAGGAAGTGACGGAAACTGGATTTGCGCTTGCGTCTGTCGCTTGTTGATGCATACGTCCCTTTCACCAAGCACAATGTTATTATTGTTGTATTAACATTATACGGAAATTTACAGTCTTGTCGACGGACGGTGCGCAGAAGAATTCCCGCTCAAGTGCGATGAGTTATGTGCAGAGTTAGAAACAACTTCAAGGAAATGAAATAAGGACTTCAGTTATAACATTCATTATAATTACACATGCAAAACACAATTAATATAATGTTTTTCAAGGTTTAACTCAAAAATATGTATAATATTGTGTCTCAACTTTTGCAACACACGAAGATTGGCACACGACTCTTTGCTTAATTAAAATGTTACCCTGCATACTATTTAGTCGCGTATCTCATCTTTTTCACCCAACCCCCAAACACATAACGTCGGCGGGGGCGGCTGCTGCTGTTTATGACTTCTTCGCCAGGCTGCACATCATAGCAGAAGCGCGTTGTTTGCAACTTTATGTATGTATGCGTACACAGAGAGATCGAGATAGATATTTATTCGTTGTGCTTCTCGCGGGCGCATTCCGCGCGTCTGGATGATGGAACTGATGAAAAGTTGTGCGCCGGCGAAGAAGGTAGCAGTCGGGGAAAGGAAGCGCCCGCCACCCGGCAGATACCTATCTCGGTAGCATTTAATTATAAATTATTACGAATGCGAGCGGGAGCAGATGCAGTTCGGGCGCCGCGCGCAACTCGCTCTTTTCTTTCATCTCCGCTTGCATTGCCATCCGCTCGCTTCGTGGTATTGTTTACTCCCGAAACTTAATTTAATCCTTATCGCCCGCATGCAGCTCCGAAGTGATTGAATATTGATCAAATCAGTTAATTTCTCATTATATATTCACTTAATACTGTTTGTTTCTTTCGTTTTCGTGATTGAATTGTTGTTGTTTTCTTTGGGATAGGAATTGATATTTATTTTCTCAATATTTGTTTCTTGCGCCGCGCAAAAGTTGGCGTTCACCGTTTCTTGCGCTGACGGCGTTGCGTTCGCGTTGCGCGAAGATTAATTACTGCGAGCGCGGGGCGCGCGCGCTAATGGCGCCTGAGCGAAATTATATGTTACGTCGTCGGGCTCATATATTATGATAAATGATTTAATAATTATCATTCGCGCACGACGCGTCCGTTCGTCCGACCGTCGCGTCGCACTGCCAACGAGTAGAATCTTCTTCTTCTTCTTCTTCTTGGTCGATTTCGTCTTCGTTCTCAACTCGACGATTCGAAAGCAAGTGGAATGCAATAAACTGTTTACCTACGTTGGTAACTGTAAATCCAGTTGGCATATTTTTAACTTTAACACCAAAAAGAATTCCTCAAAATAAATGTTGTAAGTTTCGGGTTTATAGGTATTCACACCAAACCGCAGCGCGGTTGTGGGGCGAATGATTTATTTTTCATCACCCTTCTTATCGCTTTTCTTGCGCTATTGAATTGGCTCATGTCTACGTCATCTGCAGTCAAAGTTTACGCTACATAAACTCAGCATGTGTGCACAATGGGAAACCTTGCACTTGAAAACGAGCCACATTCACATAAAATAATGCGCAAGAATGCAATATAGGAAGTGCTCCTCCTTTCGGAGACGGCGGGTTCCTTTTGTCGGTGTGACCAAATAGAAAAAGCCGCAAAGAACCAAAACGACACCGCCAACAATACCTTTCAGATTCACTCTCATTGAATACCAACGTGTTAACGGCTATGATCATTTGTCACTACACTACATATTTCGATTTATTCTGCTTATGCCTAAGAAAATAATGACATAGAGATAAAGAGAGCACTGCCAAAGCGAGTTAAAACTTAAAGCGTCGGATAAAATATGAAAATCAAGTCAGCGCGCTCACACGACACGATCATCTCGTCAACTCTCGACGCATACGTGCATAACTCGGTTGCGAAACTTCTTTTCGCGCCGGAGTGTATCTATCATCTCGCCGCGAGCTCGCGCGAGCGCGCGCGTATTTTATGCAAAATGAATAAACGTTTTGCGAACAAATTGCCCGCCGCTTGCTTTTGGCGCATGAAGAGCGCGGCATGGGCTTTTTGCGCATACACATTGTTGTCTCATACATATATATTGTTGCCGTTTTTAGGTCGACGGCGCGCTGCTCTGTGTATGCGCGCGGAGCGCTTTTCAGCTTTTCGACAACCACCAAGTCGCCGTCGGCGGCAAATTGCGATTGATGTGTAGGTGTATTAACCGTCGACGCGCTCGAAAAAAGGGCGCCGGTGAAAAGTCAAAGAAGGAAAAAATCTCCACCGACGCGGTCAAACATCAAATATTGAATGTCGTCGTTGACTCCAAAAATAAAATAAAATAACGTAAAGTATGTTAAGTCGATCGGCGCCCGTCAAGGCAAAACTTCAAACAAACCCCAGCGCAAGGTTGTATTCTTCTCCATGCATGTAACTCGTATGTATCTACGGTGTTTTGAATATTTCTCAAGCAATTAGCCGAACGAAGAGAAGATGTGCATGCATGCATCACGTATGTTGCGTTTATTTACGCTGCGCGTTGCAGTCGAAATTATTTCATGCGCGACGTCACATAATAGCAACCTAACAACATAATAAACGTCGAAAATGAAACGAATTTATGCGGTAATTTCATTCCTATCGTCCACAGGCGCAACACGACATGCACATGTTCAAATAGTACAAACGTAAACGTTTTGTTTTGCGCGGGAAGGGGGCAAACAGCGTAAAAATAATATTTCCCCAAGCGCGTCAGTCAGTCAGTCAAGTCACAATTCACAGCCGACGATGACGTCGTCAAAGTCAGGCGGCTGGTAAATTTGATGAGCGCATCCATGAAGACATCAAACGCGCTCTAAAGGAGAGAATATTTGTTATGTATGCATATGCGTCGCAATGCCGATGCCGCGGTGCGGTTTGTTTGACAGACACGTGTGTTGTACGCGCATCGCTAATAGTTTCCGGTGTTTAGTCGTTGAATGATGATTGGGGAGGCGGGACGGTCGCCGAATGGCGAATACCGAAACCGAAGCGTCGACACTTCCGAGCCAGAAGCACAA
The DNA here is from genome assembly GCA_030264135.1 of Myllaena sp. GC000078. Classification (NCBI taxonomy): domain Eukaryota; kingdom Metazoa; phylum Arthropoda; class Insecta; order Coleoptera; family Staphylinidae; genus Myllaena; species Myllaena sp. GC000078. The sequence continues at coordinate 6,271 of JARJDR010015447.1, read as the reverse complement.
ACGACACATTTAAATTATCGTAATGTAATAATGTGAACCGTTTGTAATGCCTGCAATCGAGGGGAGGAAGTCGCATGCGAATGCGCACAAAGAGCGATGCGTCAAAGACATGTGTGATGTCTTCTTTCAAATTAAGTACATATTGAAGGAAATACCAAGAATTATTAACGTAATTGTTAGTCACGTCCTTTTATTTCCAATGTGATGGAAAGAATGATTCGATTAGGATCAACATTGACATCGCGAGTTGACCGGTTGGTAATCCATCCATGATGGGAAGGGCGGGGCAGGTCGCGATTCGATACAATTCATATGCTAAACGCTTTATTATGTTTTGAATTACGCGCCGGGTGGTTGCGCGGCCCGCCGTTATTCAAATGTATTGTAGGTATTTGGATTTAAAAATTGATGCGTATCATTGCATTGCAGCCTCGCAGCCTCCCAAAGCGATCATAACACAACGCATGATTCATTGAAACAGTTTAAAATTCCTTTCATAATAACTATACATTTTGTTTGTAACCGATGGAATTTAATTATTTCCGATAGCATTTATTCCTGTGAATTTGGGCAATTTATGAATCCAAAATTTTAAAGGTGATGATGATGACGAAGAAGAAATGCGTTACACTATTTATCAAATGCTTACAATAAAAAACTCATTAATCACACGGTACGCGCACGCGAGTGTCAGCCTCCGCTATGTGTGGCTGGTGGAAGTGGTTTCGTGTCCGGTCCCATTCTGAAAAATTCAAATTCGAACGCGCCATCGCCGCGGCGACGCGTTAATACTTATTAGTCGCGCATCCCGCTGCGCGTATGCATAATTCCGTGCGATAATGTCGGCGATAATGTACGCAACGTAACCGAAACCCCAATGTCTGTCGGTCCGCCGTTCCCGCCGTTCCCGCCCAGATCGTTTACGGACGATCCAAAAGAAATAAGAAAGAGAAACAATACGCATGATTCTCAGCGTTAACGTCCTACATCCAACCATGGAATGTATGTACATAATAAAAATTATATAAATAATGTTACCAGAAATAATAGGCATCGATTTAAATGTTTATGTTTATAGTATGTTAGATTAAAATGATTTATGAGAATTGAAAAATTGAATTTTATTTTGTTGCATATTGAAATAGGTCATGTTGTGGGCGGGTCATATCCATAAAGCCATTTGAATTTTATATCAACTCATCCGGATTGGAAATATTAAAATCTACATTAATTTTGCATTTTTCGGTTATATCAAACCCGAAATTGGAAAGGGCGCCACGCAATATTTGCATATATTTATGGCTTAATTGAAAATGCATATTATAAATAAATGCGTCCGCCCGCAGCCATGCGCAACCGAAAATGCTCGCCAATTAATACGATGCATAAATATTTGAGTCGGCATTGTCACTGGCGATGAGGGTGTATTACTCATCGAACACAAATGCAGTGCGATATAAAAGTGGCATTTGGTGTTTTTCCACCCGTATTTTTCGACACCGACCTCTCTCGTCCTGTCTCTGTACACTATATAATTTAATTCATTTCCGATGTTGCGCCACAGACGAATGCATTTCATCGCACATCCGGGCAGCACTCGCGTATTAATCGCTGTTGCATTTTGTCCAAAAACTAGCGCAATTTTTTGTTTTGTTCATGATGCTGCGCATCGATTAAAAACTGATCATGCCCATGGGAAATTATCCGATTTGCGCGCGCGTCCATTCAATTTTTACGACTGTAATCAAATCAACGTAAATTTTTTAATCCATCCAGACAAATTCGGGGGATGCCTGGGTTCGTTTACTTTGTGCTAAACTTAACGGTTTAGCATTAAATTAATCGGAGAAAATCTTTCAGCGTGGAAAAAACGTAATCAACTATGACAAATCCCATTAGGTAGGAGAACATATGCGGTGAACCCAAAAAAGGGGTTGCAAATAAAATAAAGGATCAGAAGCAAATTTAATCCTTTTACCGTTCAAGGATTCGGTTGAGCTTGTGAATTAAGCTTATCTATGTTTTTGCGTAATATTTATAGATCAGCTATTTTTTAAAGTTATTATTGTAAATTTCTGTCAAGAAACACGCCGCGTCGTTGACAACTCTATTAGAATCTTAGCATTGTGACATTGTGACTTTCACCATTGTGGCGGTAACTGAATTGTGGCTTTTTCAGTTTTTTCCCCTCGATTCTTAGCCGACCGACATTCATCTCGCCTTGCTTTGTTATTTCTTGGATACATTGTAAATGCCAACCACGATGACGGCATCAAACGATTCAAATTCACCCCACAACTATACTATGTATACGCTTTGTGCATTACATATCATTTCGTGGCAGAGTTCGGACGAACACTTATTGTGTTGAAGAAAATTAAACTAATGGCATCTCATCTCTATCAACACATCCAACGAATGGTCTTTTCTCTCCCGTCTTCTTCTTGCGCCCGTGTTTCTTTCGCTAGGGTCAGCCAGCAGATGTTTCGCGGGAAATGTTATTCATTTCGGGGTGGCTGCAAACACACCAACTAAACACCGGCCATTACATTGTGTCCCTTTGGCTGAAACATGTTTTTGTGGTCGCGATTCCGTCGCTTTGCGGTCAATTACGAAATTGCTTTCGACGATTATTGTGTCGAAACATAATCCATACCACTCGACACCCCGTATTTGTTGTTGTCGTCGTTGTTGCTCTGTCCTAATCGTGAACATGTTTATTCTATTATACTGTTAATAATGTCGTTCATACGTTTTGTTTCGTTTAGTCTTTTCACTCTCAGCCCGAAGCATTATGCAAGATTAATCAACGCTTAATGATTAATCAGGCGCGCATTAATCGATCGGTAATTAACGACGGATTGCCGACGGATTAAAGCATACACGTCAAAGCCGAGCGCCGTGCGGGTGTGCTGTGTGTATGCGATGTGCATTTAGGTATTTAGGGATTTTCGTGTCGAATTAATAATTCCATGTGAACGTCGGCGTTGGCGTGTTGGCGCTGATGTTGTAGCAAATGTATTGGCCGCTATGTCGCATTTGAAATTCAAACACCGGCACCACCGGCCGTGCGCGTAATGGCGAGACTGAGTGCACGATTTCCGCGTGCTACTATTAACGCGCTTGTTGTGCGCGCCTTTTGCGCAAATTATTAACGAACGACACACATTCGACAATCGCAAATGTAAATGCCATTCGGTTGCCAGCACGCGCGTGATGCAGAAAGAACTACGCCACTAATGATCGCGAATTTATACTCGATTATTGTCTAGTATCATTACGAACGGATTATTGTTCCGCTAACGAACGAATGTTATTGTTAGTTTACATAAATCATTGATTTTCCAGCGACTAGAATGATTGTTAATCTATAGAAATTCCGTTAATTGTAACAATTTCATAAGCCAAATATGAATTGAAATGAATTTATGCTGATCTATTATTATTGAAATAAATTCAGAGTGCTGCCTTTGTGAGAATAATTGGCACTCGACAATCAAACGAAGAGGCACTTGAAAAGAATTAGCATAACACAACAGTGTGGAATTTATGTATATTTACTTTAATAACTATGTATTGTGTATTTTCATTTAGACAAGTCAAGAGACATTGCGCGTCCGGAGATTGCGAATGCACCAATGGTGCTTCGACTTAAACTTCATATCCGTGCGCTAGTACGGAAGTTGGCGCGTTCGCACCCAGTATATTACCAAGTAAGACAATTATCCGTGGTATTACACGAGCTTTCCGCTTTGCATCCGAGTGTCGCTGCAGTTTGAGCCGCTTCGCTTGTGCGAATAGTTTGCCACTTGCGACCGCGCAGATTGTCATCGCCGCAGTTGTAATTGTTGTGTTGAGTTTTGACCCTGCCATGAACTCTAATCTAATGCACTAAGCACTATCACTGCGGTTATCTCGTAATTTTTAATAGCAACATTTATTATCAATTACTTGGACCAAGTTGGCAAAGCAAACCGGGATTAATTTGAAGTGCAAGCGGTCTTTATTTATTTTTACTCGATCAACGGTCGTGTATTTAACTTGCAGGCAGCATGCGCTAACTAAATTCCATACACAAGCAAAGCATCCAGCGCCAGCGTCGGGATCGGGGATGAATAACCATTATGAGTGGCCGGCTATAAGGATGGCGGTCGACCAGCGAGCGCGGTTTGTGTTTAAAGAGAAGAGGATTTAATTTGTTCGTGGCGCGCGTGTGTTGGAAAATTTCCGCGCGCGTACGCGCCATTAGGGATTTTAATTCGATTACAATACAAATATTGTTCTTGCCTCGCAATTAAATCCTGATTTTATGCAAACGCGCTCGGTTTTTTCGATCTCGCCCCGCGCCGAGATAATCGCTGCGAATTACAAGCGCAAAAATATTGCTCCGCCGTGATTCACACATCAGATTAGAGCTGCTGTTTGCTTATCACTAATGCGCCGCTTCAACTTGTTTTTTTACAGCATAATCGATGATTGTGTAGTAAAGTTTTTGTATTTCCCATGACATACCTAGTAGGGTTGCGGAGACAAGCAAAGAAATACAACCTGCATCAACACCTTGCTGACATTTTCTCATTAAAAAAGATTACCGCTCCTCCCCTTGTTCTTTAGCGCACCCCAAAGGAGATCGTTTCATGTCAGTTTCTATTTCGTAACATTGCCCCGCACCAGGTATGTGCGTGAATAGATTGAGCGAGGGCTGCGGCATAAATGCATTCTTGTCATGTTCGTATATTACGATAGTGATACGGCGCGTGTGTGACACTTTGATGCTGGGGGAAAAAGCAGGGAATGAATCTAATGACCCTGTCACCGTCGAGATAAAACGACATTAGACACGATTAGAGACATAAGGGAATGAATATGTGTGTGCGCGCGCCCGCCACGTTTCTCAATAGATGATTACTCACTCAAGATTGTGCCAAGTATAATGCGATATGATAATATCATAGAGTCATCGTCATAAAATCTTAATTTGTCAAGTAACTTCACTTAAGGCGCACCCAATTTCCGCTCCGCATCACACTTCCCTTCCGCCTCTCAACCGTCATAAATTCCTCCTCCCCCGAAAGGGTGATTTTGACTTTGTCCCTTATCTTGCTAGCCTAAGATAAAAGATTGTCAAGATCATGTACTATTAACGATATTCGCGCGCGCTTGCGGTGCACGCATAACCGGAGGGGGATCGCCTTAATGCACTTATGCTTAATACACCGCTCGAGCGAGAAAAGGGGTTGGTGGCGGGCGACTGCCAAAGGGATTGTTCGGTCCGCCCGCAAGCCCGCAAACTCTTTGATATCTCGAACGCATTAATGCATTTATATCGCGTGCGTGCGTGTCGCGTTTGTATTCGGGGATGCTGCGTATCATTGTTCTAATTGGTGCTTGTGCGCTATGACTAATTGCGCGGCCGGCGAAAATCGCCTCCGCCAGCGCCCGAAAAGGATAATTGGCTTGAGCCCCCCACGAGGTTCGTTTGCATATAGCGCAAATTCAACGAACGATAAAAGCGTCTTTTGTTTGCACTTTGAGCAAGCGAGCAATAACAAAGACAAATTGGTCGAAAATCATTTTGCTCTCGACGGACGCGGAAAATATATTGACTAGGGATGAAACGGATAGCAACATTCAAGCCGGGTAGGCAGATAAACAGCCAAAAATTAACAATTGGCAAATTATAAGTTTAATTACTTTAGATACCTTTGTGCTTCGGGTGATGGTAATGCACGTCGCATGAAGAAAGCACTCACTTCTTTATATCACCACACTTCACGTACGCGATCACTTTACCCAACGGTTTCGGAGGCTGAGAATTGCACCGTGCACGAACTGCAGAATAGAACTGATTAAGTAATTATCGAGAAAAACGTGTTAAAACGTAAAAAAGACCACGGAAAAAGTGAGGTTAACTTGGACATTGCTAAACATTGATGGCGGAGTTGGATACGTCCAAAGAGTCCGCAAGGCGGCGCTGTTTCAATTCATTGATGCATCGCTCTCGCACTAAGGAAGGAGCTCGTAGTAAACACGTTACGTAATCGTAGGAATATGCACCCGTCAGCATAACAAAGATTACATCATAGCGGCATTCCAAGCATTCCAAGCAAGGTCGCGTTGCGTAATAGTCAAATGGTTGAGTTGCGTAGGTCAGGTACGCGCTCTTAGCATGCTTTTAGCTAACCGATTATGCGCAATGTTTTGCGTTGATAACTTGGCTATTTCTCAATGGATTTTGATGCGGAAAAAACTATTTCCACCAGAAAATTAG
>JARJDR010015439.1:0-12818 GCA_030264135.1 Myllaena sp. GC000078 | reverse complement strand
CTGAGCTGCAGCGGATCCGATTCGTTCGCCACCGGCCTCTCGAGGACATTGTAGTGGTCCAGCAGCTTGTGCAGCAGTCGCTTTTCATTGTAGCCGGCTGAGACTTCTGCAACAATCAACATAAAACAGTTGGTAAGAAATCACGCGGTTAATTGACGTTGTGTTGAAAAATGCGGCGCTGCCGAATAAATAACGAACGCGCGGGCGCACGTCACGTAGGTAGGCGTGCACCGAGGTGTAAACGTGGCAATGCGGAAGCGCTGGCGTAAAAATAGCACAAATATTAATATTGAATAAGGTGTTGCGGTGTTGCGCAGCCATCATTTTGAGCGGCAGCCACAGAGAAAGAGAGAGAGATTTCTTTCGGCACGTCCATCTGTCTGTTAGCAACATTAACACATGAATAACGGGCGCCTCTCGCGAATAGTGGTATAAGTATGAGTAGAGACGTCGCGTCGGCGTCGCCGTCGTGTTGACGAAAGGACGAAAGCAGCAGCAGCAAGCCGAAAGAGCAATTCTGACACACAGCAAACAGTAACCTTGCTGCTGCCGCTTCTTCTACTTTACTCGGCGTCTTTTTATTATTATGATTATTATTATTATCATAACAGGAGACGGTTAATCTTGTTGTTTGTCTAACGCCAGTACTCTCTCGCTCTTTCTCCAAGAAGGTACTTTGCAGCGCGGGAGATTTATTAGATCTGAGGATTGGTGTTTGCCGCAGTTTGTGGTAAAAAGGTGTGCTGCTTCTGCTTCTCCTCCCCCTACCTTGTTGTTGGTAGTTGGGAGGCAGAGTAAAAGCATTTGTTAATAGATATATAATGGTTTGGAATGGCTGGCTGCACAGCCAGAGCATGCCCAGCGATGCGAAGAAACAGTGTAACTATAGGAGCTGGCTGGAAAAATGCTACCAGCCACCCAGCCATTGAATTCGTGAAACGCATTTAACTCGTCGCTGACAGCCCACGTTTTGTTCAGCGCCTATGTGGTGTTTCAACATCCATCCGTTTCAAGCAGACGACGAACGCGCGCGCGCTATTGAGCGAATTTGATCTTGAGTAAATAGTCATGTGCGGCGTTGACGTTGACACGTTTTGCACCTGCCGCCATTTGACACCTTTGACCTTTCCTTCTCCCTCCCTTGGTTTCGGTATTTTTACCGCCTTAACCGGATGCGCCTGCTCCCTATCATGATATGGGCGATATGTACATTCAAAGAGTAAACATTGTAACGGATGGGGAAAAAGCCGATTTCGATATGTTTGCCGATGCGCTATGCTGTCGACGTCGACGTCGACGCTAATTGTATGAAAGTTTGAAACATCACTGTGTCAACAAAGGCGCAGCACTCATTTCGCAAATGGAATGGACACAATTGACGAAATTAGCGCTCCGGCGATATTTTTCCCTCCCCGGCAAAAACCGAATGCTGGAAAACAAAAGAGCAGTCGGACGTCGGACGTTCTCTTAAAGTTTGAAAAATGATCGGGCCACTTTAAACTCGGTATATATTTCTTCGCAAACTATCGCTGCTATCTTCCTGGGTCTTCCTGGGATGGGTGGCGGTGGGACGCGATAAGAGCGCCTAGGAAAACTTGTCCAACTCGAGACGGGAAAGAGTTATATCCCTATTGGAGAAACAATAGGAAGATTTAAAAAGCGTCTCGTATGTAATAGTGTAATGGTGAATTCCGCGCGCAGCCACTTTGAAGCCAGCCTTTTTCTCTTCTTCCCCGCTTTTGCGTCTTCTTATTGAGAGGAAGAAAAGTTTCAGATTCCGACATGCTGTGCGCCGAGGATAAACTTCATTACCGCGGCGGCCGGGCGGGCGGGGGTTGGGCGGTGTTCTCGTTGTGCAAATTAGCATGAGCGCGCGTGGGCTCCGGCGTTAATTTCGCTCTCTCCGCGCGCTTACGTAATGTTTCATTTTCGTATCGCGCCGCTGCCATGCACCATTGTAATACCATAACAATAACTTATCAACGCGCCAGAAACGGCTCGGCGGCGCGCGGCGGTGGAGGCGATGTCGCATTAAGTATCGATGCGCACCGAGCAGCAGCCTGCTCCCCATTTCCCCATTATCACCGGTTAGTGGTTGTGTTATCCTTGCGAGGATTCACATGCCCGCTCGTCGTTTTTATACGCCCGCGCTCTTGTTTCTCCCACGTCGCCGCCGCCGCCGCCGCCGGTCGCTTTTCGTTATCCTTTTTGGCGTTGACTTCGTTCGTTTGTTCGTCGAGGGATTGCGACACAAACGCAGGAGGGTAGGAGGTGAACTTTAGATATGCCTCGGCTCCATTTGAATATAATGAAAATAAACATGCGCTCAAAGTGATGCTTGTTCCTCTTGAGCAGCGCGCGGGAAGGAAGGAGGCGAACGACCCTTTATCATTTTTTGACCACCCCCTCTTGTCCTCAGTCGACCGCATGAATTATATTTGTCTTGTCCTTTTGTTGTTTTTCTTGTACCCTTGCCGCATTCCAGCATACGCAATCGATCGAATTATATGTATCAACATATACTTGCGACGGACGTTGGACGATCGTCGTCACATTTCATTTTTGCGATATATCGGGCCAGTGCGCGCGATGCGACAACATCGGCGATATAAAAGATTTATCCGGCGCGCAGATGGCGGCGTCGTAAACACGTTTATATGTCGTAAGTTGGGGGGGTTGGGGGGTGAGTGGGTGGTTAGTCGCAGAAAAATGCAGAGCCAGCAGCAGCGCTCGTTGGTTCTCTGCATTGGTTTGACCTCGATTAAACTCGAAGCGCTTCGTTACGCTCCACTGGAAACACCCCCGGTTAGCTAGCGCGATGTGAGAGTAATATATCTATATGTATGCGTGTGTCACCCCGGGAAATGATTAAAAAGGAAAACTTAATGAATCATTTTGCGCCCGCGCGAGTCAGCCGGCCAGCCACTCAGCGTCGTAAATAACATTTGAAAGCCGTTACGGGGTGGCTGCGGAATAAAAAAAACTGAGACGACCACTTCGAAATGCTTTGCTTGATGCGTTCGTTCGCTCAAGTCGTCGCCGTCGTCCTTTTGAGGCCTCGTACGTGGGTGGCAGAGAGTTTGCGGAAATGGCATTACTCGGCGATGGGAGGCTTTGCCGAAAGGCATAAAAATATGTCTCATTGCTCATTCCCCGCTTGCGCAGCGTGTGCGCCTGTAATGGAGTATACTATATCCTTGTATAAAAAGCGGATGAGCGTTTTTGGGGCATTTGGAAATGGAGCCGGAGATAAGTTGCGTGGATCTTCATCGGGATAAATAGCACACGCGCTCGGGAACAATATAGCTCCGCTTTAATTGGGCCATTTGCGACAATTTATACTCGGGCCTGACCACCCCCGCATCGATAAAAATTACAAACCAGCGCCAACGCGCTGAAACGCTCTGCTTAGTCATTAACCGACTTTGATCACTTTCATCTCGTACCTCGGGTCTCTGCATGACAGCTTATTATTAATGTGGCTTTGTTGAAAGAGGCGATGATGGGCATGACACGGATATCACCGCTGCATCATTACGGGCAGTGGGTGGGAATGAAAAATTCGTTCCCCCCCGCGCGCGCGTTGAAAACAATGCGCGCGCAGGACGCGCAGGACGACATGTTGAAATGTAAATTTACGAACGGAATATTTGGCCTGGCGGGGGAGGTGGGTGGCAAAATGTACATTCATGAATGCGTCATGCGGGCCGTTTGGGGAGCCAACCAGCCTGGCATTCCCGGCCGGTCATAAAGCAATCGTCGTTTACGCGAGCGCACCACCGAGGGATGATGATACGGACCCACTCCCCGAGCGCAACCGTTGCTCGCGGCCGCGCGCGCGCGCAATGTAATTGAGGTAAAATGTTGTCGTCGCTAAACGACCAAACGACCATTTACGGCAAGGGATTTTTGACGAGCATTCAATTTGCACACATACCGTTCGGCAGAGTGAGGCAGATGTGCACGAGGACGATGAGCGTGAGAGCTGCTCGCCGCGGGCCGCACTCGAAGAATTGACATTGCCGCATGCCACTGTCCATGAGTGGGGTTGGCGCTCCACGACGACGACGACGACGACGATGACACGACGACGACGGCTCTGCGTGCTGGTGTATGTGGTTGACGGCCGGGAAAGGAGGAGAAAGAAGAGAGGTTTGCGTCGAGGTTTTCACGCAACCACGACGATGATGATGGCGGTGGCGGCAATTATCCTTAAAGCTGGTGCATGCATCTAGACGCTTCGCTGCTCGCGACCGCCGGCGTGCATCATGGATCTATCGCATGGCGATCCTCGATTACTCGTTGCTTTTATCCTTCCGCTGCTGCTGCTGCTACTGCTGCTGCTCCTGCTCTTGGCGCCGTCGACGGATGATGCATTCATCGAGGACAATCACCGTCGCGCGTGTAGGAGTAGAGATGGATTGATGATGGAGCGAAAGAGTGCAGAGAAGAAGAAGGTGGTATAAGGGAAGGAAGAAGAGCTGTCGCTGTTGCAGGGGCTGCTTGCAATTAACACCTCGACGCCGTCGTCAGTCTTCGACTACTGCTACTTCTGCCGCACATAATCTTTGCGCGTTTTTTTATGGCCCCCCTCGCACGCCGTCTATTACATCATCGCTGAAGCAGAGCTGAAGAGAAGAAGAAAAACGCCAAGAGAAGAAGAGTGGGAGAATGTGTTCGTTCCTTCGGCTGCTTCCTTCGGCCCCCCACACACACACGCACACAAACACACACGACGCACTCCGCGACGATGCTGCTGCTGCACCAGCGAGTTATCCGAGTGTCAAGGATAATACGCTCTCTCCTCTTCACAACAACAACCCTACGCTCCGCTGCTGCTGCTGCTTGTGCTGCACCACCACTGTGGTCATGACGCTCTCGTCTTCGTCTCCTCTCTCCGGGTACGCACGCACACACGCACGCAAACCACGAACACGACGACCGACGACGACGACGACGACGACGAGGGGCGGGCGGCCAGCGGACGCGGGCGCTCTGTCTCTCTGCTCTGCGCTCTTCCGGCGGCGGAGTGCTACTGCGCTCCGCGGTGGCAGCGGCTGCTGCTGCTGGGGGTGCTCCCGCGCTGGAGCATGGATGGCAACATGCGCGCGCGCCCGCGTGATCCTTGGCAGCGGAGCGAGCGGAGAGCGGGCAAAAACGAACGAACGGGGACACATTGGCGCTGGCATCGAGGTCCTGCAGCAGCAGCAGCCACCCCGCTAGTATGTCTTAGCTTATAGCAGCAATGCCATAGTATGCACATCTTCGGTTTGGTGGTGGGCATTCTCGCCAGCGTAAAAGAGGCGCGGGGGCGAAGAGAGGCAATGGAGAGGGAAAGAGAGGGAAAACTAAAGAGTGAGGGAGAGGGGGAGCAGTGGCAGATCAATGAAAAGACGCGCGTGCGCCCGCAGGATGCCGCAGCATCCCCCCATCATCCTGGCTGGCTGGCTGGCGGGCTGGCACACACATGTGTCCTGCTGCTGCGCCACACACACCTGCGTCCTCGCCCGCTCGTTCGTTTTTGCGCAATCCTTCGTTCGTTCGATTCATGATGCCCCGCGCCACGCTCGCTGCAAGGATGCACATCTTCTTCCGGCTAGCGCGCGCCTCGCTTTAAATGCGTCTGAATTAATCACCAATCAAGCAATCCTTGTGCGGAGGGGGATGGATTTTGGTGCTGGCCGCAGGACATCGATCAAGCCGCACTAACCCACCCTTTTGCGAACTGCAATAATTAATGAATGCTGAAATTAATCAAATGGGGCGGGCGTTGTGCGTTGTGCAAATTATTATTACGCCGAACAATTGACGGGGGGGCTGTGTGTGGGGGGATAATAGTCATAACAAATAACGTATGGGTTGGCTTTGCTGGCGGCGCGTAGGTATTCATAAATATTTTCGTTTGCGAGGGGGTTGGAGTGGGTGGCTGGCTGGCTGGCTGGTGGCTTTCCCTATTCGACATGCTATTGAAATACGCGCGCACACATGCGTTTGGCTATAAGCGCGTGTGCCATGCGTGAAAGGTGCGAAGCGCAATTTAATTTTAGATTTAGGGTTGGGCGGCCCACCCCCCTCCGCCGCCCCCTGTTTCCCGCTCGCACGATTTATCTCCGTGCGGCGCTTAAATGTCGACTACACACTAGATGAGTGCCCCGGGTGCTCACCGCTCCGCGTATATGTAGTATTATAAGTTGAGAGTAGAGAGAGAGCTCGTCGTTCGTCATTCGCACCCAATTTGAATATTAGATAATTGTTTGTTATGTAGTTAATTTCCCTGTTTTACCGCTCGTAATCGCACGTACGTACTAAATCATTGCAGTTTACAGTATCATCCACATAACAAGTGGATTTATGGTAGCCGAATTGCTGTTTTTCTTTTTGTTTTTGCAATTGAAATTCCAATTAAAGCCGGCCGGATTCGGAAAGATGCGAACACACTTTGCATCCCAAATGCATTCGGGCGGCGAGAGTCAATTGTTAACGAACGGGCGCGCATTATTCAACAATTTCCGCCCACCCGATCAATTGCTATTCACCGGGGCTATACTCGTCGGCGCGACGCCGGCATCACGGGGCGCATGTCGAACGCGGGGTTGAGACGTGCATCACACGCCAGTGCATGAATGAATGCCTTTACTTATGCATGCACATACCAACCCCCGGTTACTTACCAGCATAGATATGGGTAATACGCATTGTTCACGTGCAACTTGCGAGGATGCATAAAACGCCAATCAACATGCAAGCGCCTCCTACGGGATGAAGGAATAAGCGTTGCATGAATGAATGAATGAGGACGGGGGAGTTTACTTGAAGATGATAAACAACGACCGGCAACGAAGAGGAGGATGATGTGACAAATCAAGTTTTATGGAAGCGCATATATGCAGCGTCAGCCATTCTTCTTTCATTACCATCATCCGCGGCGTGGGCGCGAGCGACTTTCGCGTCTTGGATTTGCGCAAATTGCACGCGACATATTACTCGCCCTCTTGTTTGCTGCTCCTGCTGCTATTTCGGAAATTTTAAATGCCACCGAACATTAAAGCTTTGATAATTTTCGGCCGCGTGCTATCTTTCTCGTTTTTCTCACGCACAAAAATACAAAAATACACGCAATTTGCTATTTTTAGTCCTGATAACAACTCGCACTATAAATATAGATGCTCAGGCTGAGGTTGATGATGCTGGTGATGACGAAACACGGAAATCATTACGTCAATACGATGACGTGCAGGTCTTTTTTTAATGAAAACGCATTCATAGCGCCAGCCCGCGCGCGCGAGGGCGCAGTTCTGGGTGGTATTTATTGGAAAAGCAAGCAGAAAAGAGAAAAGGGCAAAAAAACAGTCGCTTCGATTGCTCCGGACAACTGGAGCGTGCACCCGCCGCTTCAATAAAACATTGCCTCTTGCCCGCTGGCCAAGCGATGCATTTAACGACTTATAGATCAAATACAATTTTATCGCATCGCGGGATATAGCATTTCGCCATCTCTCTATCATCGTCGACGCGGTTTTTCTGCGATATATTTTCCTCCTCGTCGTCCTCCTTCCTTCGCTTCCCACCCCCCAGAGCGTATTTTTCCAGTTAGCGGAGCGCGAACGTCGTCCCACACTTCGACAGTTGCCAATAATCGATCCGCGCGCGTCTTAAAACAAATTTCACTGTAATTGCTCTGCCGCGTTGGAATTTCGCTCACCACACGCACAGCCAACAGACAACACATACATACATATTATACAAAGACGCTATTATTAAAACGATTATTAAATTGGTTTGGTCTGGTCGCCTAGGAGAGACGGGGAAGGGGAGGATGCGAATTGGGCAAAGTTTAAGGCCGCGCAGTCCATCACCGCGCGCGCGCGCGCGCTCGCGCCATTGTCCTTGGGCAAAACGCGGCCGGAAAATAATCGTATCCAGCCACCGGCACCGGCTGCGCCCGAGATGCAAACATGGCTGGGCTACAATGTATCCGAGCGCGCATTCGCTTCCGCGCCGGCATATAATACATATCCGGCAGGATTTTCTTCTTTGCGCATATATCGTAGGTTGCGTGTGTGTGTGTTGTGGATCGTTTGCGCTGGCGTACAGGATAACGGACGGCTCCGCAATAACTCGGCTAACGATGTTAACTTAAATATATGTAAAACTTAATTTTCAACGGTCCGCTGGGCTCTTTTCAAACTAGGACGGACGTGCGCTCCCTCATGACCATCAAACAAACAAGTGTCGCGTCATACCTACCTACCGAACAACAGCGGGGGAGGAAAAAAAACCAAATCGACGCCGGACGTACCCTGGAGCAGGGGGGGATGGTAACCGGATGCGCGATTAACATCGAGTTTTGAAGGGGTGCGGAAGGACTCATCGGGGACCACACCGCTCCTCTCGGCCGGAGTTTTGGACGTTGAACTATCTGTTCGAGGTGGCACGCGTACACACATGCATGTTTGCCAATTGGGGGGCGGATGGGAGGCGGTCGGTGGTAGCCTAGTTATGCATACCGCCCCCTTCCTCTCGCCGCTTCTCTCATCCGTCGTTTCGGTTTAGTTAACGCGCAAACTTTTACTTGTTCGTCGGACGCAGCGCCGGATACACGACCGCAACATCTCTCGGATATGCTCCACACACACATGATAGGGTCCTTGTTGTCCTATGTACTCGTACGAGTCCTGTGGCGTCAATTTAGTTTGACGATCATTCAAAAATTAGGTTATTTAGCTCTTAAAAGTTAGCCTTGTCGGCAATTGCATTACTTACCTAATACCAATAATGCGTTATGCGTGCATAATTATTTAATATTGAATGATTTTAGGCGTTCTTTTGCGGTCGGAATGAAACTTTACGAAAAGCAATTAAAAGTACAGAATAACTAATAATTAAAAGTCGGAAAGTTGCTGCGTGAACGAACGCGTGAGCGCGGCCGAAGGTCGAAAGTTTTAGGTCGGCGCAATTCCCAATTGATTTTCGACACTGGCGGGCGCCGCATTTCTTTTATTTCAAACATTAATGTATTCGGCCGGCGTGCTAAAAAAGGCGGAAGCGACACGGAAGCGCGGGGCGTGCGCCTCTCTTCTCATCTGGCGGGGCGGTCTGGTGCTATGATAGCAGATAGATAGCGGATCAAATTACCCTTTTGCGCCGGTCGCGTTTTCTTCTCACACTGCTCTTTTTTGTGCGTGAAACTTTCGCAATGACCGACCGCTCTGTTTTTAGCGTTCAACTTTGGAAAGAGAAGTAATGAAATTTTTGAAACATTCGCTCAAATGCGGTTTTTATCGGTGAACTGCAATTCATTCGCTATACCCGCTTTCAATTTACAGCCGCATATGAGAGGCGAATCAATAGAATTTAATTAATTACGATTTACCCACTCAATAGAGATTCGCATCGGGCAAGGATTGATATTTCGCATATCGGCGATCTATATCAGAGCGAAACGACCCCAATGCTCGTTGCTGGTTTGCTAGCATGTAGCTATGTAGTATATAATCAACCCGAAAGTATAATGTACAATATGTACACGAAGGACATGATAGCGTCCATGGGCGGACGTTACTCATTGCGTATCCGGTCTACGGTAAACAGTTGACGCGATAGATTACATCGGTTTATGTTGCTACCGCACACCACCACCAGGACCACTTCCATCAACTCGCTCGTCCACTTATAATACCAAAAGGACGCGGGGCGGTCGCAGGAGGAAGACAGGGGGGACAAAGACGACGCATTGCAGGGAAGGAGAAACAAAAACATACGCGAAAAGGTCGCGTCCGAAAATCTGACACGGTCGCTCAATTACCGCGCACACTTCATCGCAAACCCCCATAGCTGAACTGGGGGGCTGGAACTGGTGGAGCTGGTTGGGAGGCAGGATGAGGGTGACCGCAAGAAGACACAAACGAGATGTCTATTTATATGTAAACAACCGCCAGCTCTTTGTGTGAGCGGCGCGTGAAAGATTTACGAAGGCGCCGGGCGCCGCAGCTGAGCGCACAAAGCGTCGACGTCGCCTGCCTCCCTGAACATATCGGGAAAAACGCCGCCGTAAGCGGAAAGGACAATGGGCCTAATAGAAAAAGTTTCTCACAGCACCTCTCTTGTTCTTGTCGCCGCCGCCGCCCGAAACTTGACTTCTTCTCGCCCAGGCGAAGCAAAGGAGAAAAAAACCTAAATAAATCATCAAATATGTATGATACCTTCAATTTGCGACAAAACACACATAAATTGCGCGAAAAGGATCGGCGCGCAACGAGCGAAGAAGAGGGAAGAGAGAAGAGACACTGTTTTGAAAGTCTAATTTGTTCGAATTAAGCCAATAAGTTCGCGAAGGACACGACGACGATAGAGAAGAGGTGGAAGACGACGACGAGGACAAGAAGGAGCACTCTGTCGTTGTCGGGCGGAGGAGTGGGCGAGGAATTTCATTTCGAGCGACGCTCGCCGACGACGCCGACGGTTTATGACGCGGATTTGCATGCGGGAAAAACCTCGAAAACCTTCGCCTAAAACCTCGATCGCGCCCGCGCCCGCGCCCCTGCTTCGCAGATTTCAGGTCGGTCGCCAAATATTTTCCTTTCCGTGGAAAAAAATAACATCGCTAACAATAAGAATGGCTACGTTTATACTCGTAGACGCGGTTTGTTTTGATTTAATTGCTGAAATTAATTACGAGCCGCTTTTCATCACTTATCGTCTTTTGTGATGATACCTACCACCCTAACCACCAACCCTGCGGTCGTGGCGATTATCATTATGCAAAGTGCACTTATGATTAAGTGTTAACTAAGCACATAAACGTAGATTTCGGTACGGAGGGAAAGGTGGAGAAGGTAGATAAGTAGCCGGCGCGCGCGCGCGCGCGAGGAAACAATGACCGCGGCGTCGAAAATCTGTGCCACCCGAAAGACTCTGCGGCTGGAACAAAGAGATTTATTCATACCTACCCTTACGCGTTCGTCCCCTCTTAACTAAATGCGCGTATTATTTTCATTAACCTAATGTTGTTTTTGGTCACGGACCATTAGTTTGTGCGACCCGCATAAAACCACGCTCACTGCTTATAATCTCCCTGGCGCTGGAATTTAAATCCGTTGTACCGTTGTGTTGCAGAATTATTTCAAATATGGATTACTACGATTGAAATCGCCGGCCGGAAGGAAGCAAGCCTTTAAATATTAATTCAATTGTGCGAAATTAAATGCGGTACTGTGTGTGTGTGTGACTGTCGAGCGGGGGCGGAAAGGCAGTGGTGAAGCGCATTCCCTACGGAGTGTCCGCCGCCGCGCCGCGAAATGGGGATGCGAAAGAAACCTGGGCCGCGTTAAAGTTTGCCGCTCGCGTGAGCTTTAATTCATTGAGTGCGATGATTAATCGCTGTTGAAAACTAGCGCCGCCAAACTGCGTGAAAAATGACGTGTCGCTGAAATGTTAGTTTAAAACTGTTTCCGGCCGAGACACACAGCGCAAGCGCACATAAATACATTGGAAAATAAATGGGCGCCCCTCCCCGCCGCGGCAATTAGAAATCGTTCAATTTGGAAAAATGCCCGGCAAGTCAAAATCTTGTTAATGTCTTCTTTTGTTTGGCGAAATGACTGGCGGCGGACAATTGTCCTAAATCAACTCGATTAACATCGAATTAGATATTCTTTTCGAAATTGATGAAGAAAAAATAATTTGCCCGCTTCGCAATTCATGAATTTGTTTGGCGACGGACTTGGTGAGGGCTGAAGGGAAGAGGCAATTTCGCAATTTAATTTTTACGATGGAATTCAAATGGCAAACGACTAAAGGTGGAGAGATGGTCGATGTCAAACCGCGTCGTATAACAATTATGTTTATGTACTACGCATACACACACACACCACACACACATGCACACCCTACGTGGGTGATGCGTTCATGCACATTCCATGGGGGGTGGCTTGCAATAAAACGTCCGCCATAAACCTATCACCTTTATTTCGCGTTCGTTCGTGTCGCGAATTGAATAAGTGTAACGAATGCATAAAGGGTCCGACCCAGAGAGGAAGAGAGAGTGGCGCGCCGCTCAATTCTCAGCATCCCCGGCGCTGATCCTGGTGGCATATATATGCACTTGAGAGCAGAGATAGATTTTTACGAGCCGCCGCCGCCGCCGTTGCCGTTGCTGCTGGCTGCTGACTCTGCCGCCGCCGCCACCGCCGTCGCCGCTGTGCTCGCGGGTGGGGGTGGAGGGAGCGAGCGGACGGGCGCGGAGAAAATCAATAGATCTACGAACTACCCCAACCGGTGCGGTGGCGTCGGTCCTCGTGTGTGTGCGCTGGCGACTGCGGGATGGCCCAGTGCCGCAGCGAGCGCGCAAGATGAAGGCACCCCTGCCAGTGCATGAATTTGCACCCGTGCACTAGATCAGGATCCTTTGCCGAGGAGATGTCATGAGGTTGCGCTATCAACCCTCTCCTCCTCCTCTTTCTCCTCCTCCCCGCGCTGCTGGAAAGGTGCAAACTGCCGCACGCGATTTCAAGGCAAGAAAAGTGAAAGTGTCCTCCGTTACAGAATGCAACCCTCTTGCAGGGCAAAAGGTTTAAATAAATATTGTCAAATCCCATTTCTATTAACTATGTTTAGCGGATTAATTCATTTTGAAACATTAATTAATTTTTAAACAAAATGGCTGCGGTGGTGGTTTATTTATAAAATAACACGAAATTGCAATTTGCATCTTGCGGGCGAAAGCTTAAATTAAATAATATAGACCTATAGTTATTCTGGCCTGCGCTAGCGGAAGAATGAACGCGGCGGAGGCAAGCTAATGAATTTATTACAATCCA
>JARJDR010015432.1:0-36488 GCA_030264135.1 Myllaena sp. GC000078 | reverse complement strand
GTGGGACTTAGAATATTTTTCAATGGTGCCGTATACCCCGTATGCATATGCAATGTGATCTCTCACTCGCACATGATACGCTATACGGCTCAATGTGTTTTAGATAGGAGTTAGGAAGCAGAAGACGAAGACAATTAGCTTGTCATTTAGAAAAAACCGTCCCCGGCGGGAATCGAACCTGGGACCCCTCGCACCAAACTTGTGCACATCACCTACTGGGCTACAATGGTAGTTGCAGATGAAAAGTTGGAACTTACTGATATAGTGTGTATTCGGGCGAAAAGAGGACACCACGTGTATCACATTTAATTTTTTTAAATAAAGCATGCAACCTGTTAACGATGGATTAGATTATTTCTGCAATTTAGAAAGGTCGTCAATTAAAAAGAAACAATTCACGTAACATATAGATATTTCGAATAACTGTATTATCCTTACAATGTTAGATTGTATAGACAAAAATATGTACAATAAATGAAATTAATTCCTTTGATAATTAATTATTGGAAAAATACTTATTATACAACCATATGTCCTATATGTATATATTACTGCAGTGATATCGTGATAGATAAGTGAGAACTCACACCTAGAATTTCAAACAGCACTAACTTAATGTGAGATCAGTCTTACAATATTCTCAATCGATGCATATAAAAAAGTACAAAAATGATTGGCTCAATTTCATTCATATCTATTCCTTATGTAAGTTATGTAGTACTGGCGCAAGTAACAATTTATGCATTAATGACTAGTCCTGCCTACTGATAGAATCATTTACAGACGCACCACGCCGCACGAAATCATCGCCATCGCGCGCGTTAGATAACGAATATCCAATCGATCAAACGCGGAACACAAAAACGCGCCCCCGTTTACACGTACGTCGAGAACGTCTCGTACTTGTTCGTGCAGACGCGGTCGATGTACACGTAATGTTAGACCATGGTGACGTTCCGACGCTTCTTCTCGCCGCTATTCACCGAACTCATTGATCCCTGTAAACTCGGATTGAAAGGCACTAGCGTTTCGTTGCGCTGCATCGATTGGTAGATCTGGTGCGTCGCCTGCTGGTTCGGCGACTGAATCGGCTGGTGGACGCCGTAGATGCTGTAGTTTACCGGATAGCCGTTCGCATTGAAGGCGGGCAGCGGCGGCACCGGCGGCGGATACTGGCCCTGCACGTAGTGCTCGCCCACCTGGCTGATCGCCTGCTGCATGTGCTCCGGATTCTGGCCGGCAATGGACATGTGATCCAATTGGGACATTGCGTCCTGATGCTGCATCTGCTCATCCTGCATCATGTTTTCCATGGGGCTGTGGCGGCGTTCGTGCTCGTGCAGCAACTGGCTGGCGCTCCACGAGTTGTACGGACTGAGCGTGTGTCCGTTGCGCTGCAGCGTATTGTTCGAAATCACGCTCAACCCACCGTAGTTGTTGTTGGGCGTGTTCATCTGATCGCGCTGCATTTGCTGCTGCTTCAGCTCCTCGATCAATTGCTGCTCTTGCTGGTGCACCAGCGAATAGCGCTTCTTCGGCTCGTCCTCGTAACCATAGTTGCTCACCGGCACACCAACGGTGTGGTGATCCGGATAGTCGGCCTGATACGTGTCCGCCTGTGGGCTCTGCGGCATGTTCAATGGTGACGATGGTACGATCGTAATGGTCGAATTTAGCTTATCCGTCTTGATCTGATTCGCCTTGCCGGATTTGTGGCCGTCGTTGGAGCGCCGTTTAGCGATGCAGAAATAGCAGTACAACGTAAGCAGGATGATTAAGAAGATGACGACGAAGATGGGCAGCACAATCTCGAGTCCGATGCTCATGGTTTTGGCGACGCTGGGGCCGAGATTGTCGCCGCCACCCTGGTTCACAAGGAATGGCCACGAAGAATCGTTGGTGGTGTACGTGGGTGCAACTGTTGGCGGCGGCGGCGGAGACGGCACGAGCACGCGCACCCAGTTGGACACCGGGCCCGGTTTGGAGTCGGACGAGATCTGAGCGTACGCGCGAATTGCAAAGAAGAGCGGTTTGTCGAGGAGGTCGCGTTCCTGCGACATGTCGATCGTGAACGTTGTCTCGGAGCCGGTCGCCAGCGGGAAGGGTACGTTGCGGCCTTCCCATGGCGTGGTGTTGGTGTCGAACTTGTCAACGATCTCCTGAACGTTGGTAGCGTACTTGACCTCATATCGCGCTACGTTGTGACCGCCCATGTCGGGTGACGTCCATATCAAAAGGGCTTTCATATCCTCTGGCTTGACTTCCACTTTGAGATCGCCAATGCGGCCTACCGGCATTTCGTTATCGATATCGTCGGAGGTGATTTCGACCGTGCGCGCAGGAAGCACTCGTTGGAATGGATTGATTGGCTCCACGTTCGACGGGCGTATACGACTGCCACAACATTGCGAGTCACCTGCTAAATAAAAAAACCGAGGAAACAATTAAAATCCGACTTTAAACCGCCCACAACTTGGATGTGTTGTGTTCGGATAAAATATATAAATATTTACCATTTTTGTTTCCGGTGTCTGTCCAGCTATAAGCTGTATTGCCATTATCGGAAGCAGTCACTTCGAACGTGTAAGTTCCCGAGCCGCCAGCCGCAGCGCTGAAATATCGCGAGTAAACACCGTCGCCCTTGGTGATATCGGGATCGCCGCTGCCCGAGTCGAGCAACTCCAAAGTTTCCTTGTAGATGACAGTGCCGTTGCTCTCGGTCTTGGTGACCAGCGCTTCAACTTTAGCCCCCATGACAGGATAATCGCCGCGCTTCACTTCGGCGTAGAGCGTGAGCGGCGTGTGGGCGCCGCTGCGCTTAATCCAGAAGCGGCCGCGCACGACCTGCGCAGACTTCGACTTGGGCGTCGCCATCACCTGCAGATAATGTGGCTGCGGATTGCCGACGAACGGCTCGATGGTGTACGTCCACGTGCCCGGCTCGGAGATGTTCGTCGTTAAGCTGATGATCTTGACGGACACCAACTTGTCGCTGAGGCGCGTGTCGCTATCCTGACTGGGACTGGTGAGCGTTAGCGATTTGATGAGCGGCGAATCCACATCGTGCGTGTAGAGCATGAAGCGCGTCGGCTCGCCCATGTTGGCGTCCAGCATAAAGCTGCCGGTGATTGCGTTGCGACCGTCGTTGCGTATCTCGCGCCGGTGGATCTCCATCGGCAGGTTGCACGTGGTGCAGTGCTTCTGCACGATGTTGTAGAGCACATTCGACAGCTGGAAGTAGGTGGTCAGCACGCTGGTGGCGACGTTCACTTTCTTCTCAGCGACGGTGTACGCCTCGCCGCCGGTGCCCTCCGCCAAGATGTCCAAGCTTTGCACGCGCGTGATCTCCGGATAATTGACGGTGGCGATTTTCACCTTCGATTTGCGTGCCTCCTTCATCAGCGTCTGCAGATTGGCGTTGGTGTTCATACCGGGCGCGATCACAATGATCACATTGTTAGCGGGGCCCGCGGCTTTGGTGCGCTCGTTGAGCATTTCGATGGCCTCTTTGAGGGCGCAATGCAGACACGGCGATTGCGTGGAATCGCCGGGCGTGTACGGGACGGCCGATGATAACGGATCGCGATTATCGGTGCCGGGGCCTTTCATCGATACGATGTTAAACAGCTTGACGGAGCCGGTTTCATTGGTGGCGACCAGCCCGAACTCGACATTCGCGTCCATGCCCAGATCGTACAAGATGAGCTTGCGAATGGAAATGCGCAGGAATTTCCACGACTCGCGGATGAGCATGTCCTTGGTGTTTTCGACGACGATCACGAAGCGCGTCGTATTCTGCTTCTTGAATGTGATGCGCGGCGAGGTGTTTTGGATTTGCGAATTCTGATGGTTGCTGCCGAAATTGCTGGCGGCGAAGTCGGCATGTTTGATGATCACCTCGAAGGTGCTCTTGCGTTCGCAGATAGAATTGTGCTTGGTGGGCGCGTAGCGGTCGTGATTGCCTTCATCGCAGAACATTGACACGGACGGCGCCTCGGCGCCGAACATAATCGAACTGCGTGCCTTGTCGTCCACCATTCTGGTCACGTTGAAATCGCTGCCGGATCCGGAACAGATTCTGCAAAGCGTTCCAATGAACCATCAGTCAAATGCGAAACACGCGAGCTCGATTTGTATAACATGTGCGCGAACATTGTTTGCGGCGAATTCGTAATGACGATGACGGTCAGGCAAACTCACCCATTGTCGGTGATGGGAAGGTCCGAGCAGCCAGTAACTTTCACCGATTGCGAAGCGTCGTCGTGGTAACACATCGGATAGATGGGATCGTCGAAGTAGCCCTGCTCCTCGAACACGCCATAACGGTACTTTGCGAATTCCTTGATAAGCGAACGAGCTGTAATGTCGTTAAATGAAAACAAATCAGTATCACCGAGCCCGGACGATATGCATGCAATCCATCATTTGATAGCGTTTTTAGTCACGTCTCAAACTAGGACGAAGGCAACCGGATTTGGCCAAATGAGTAAGCCGGGTGTTGAAACGTACCCAATGTGTCATCCCGACGCTCCAAACTCTCGTAGCCGAGATAGATTTGATCGCCTTTTTGTCCGCAGCCGGACGACTGCTGGGTGTAGAGCCTGCCACGCACGGGGCCCGTCGGTAAGATGGTGATGTCGGACGTCTCGCCCGAGCCGGAAACAACAGGTTTCGATACGCACGAGTCGGGCCACGACGCCGGAAGGACAACAGTCACCGAGCGCAGGAACGCACGGCTGTCGAGAGCGGCGAACAGGTATTGCGATGCACTTGTAAGGGTTGCCTGTAAGAGAAAAGACACACGTTAATAAAGGGGCCAAAAGCGAGAAGCAGGGGAAGAACGACGGTTTTAATTAAAACATATATTAGCATTGCAGATGACGGGGGGTGCCAGCCATCGTTTCGGGTCGTGCGAATGCATCGTCCAAGTCATATTCGCGCGTCGAAGAGAAAGTTTTGGCGGCGACGCGTTTCCGCCCGACCGCGCGCATTAAGAGCGCGCGTCGCACGCATACCGCCCACGCGAAAATTCTTCCTGCATCGTCTCGCCGGACACGCTCCCGCCCGACTATTTTAATATCAAAGCGTCGAGTAGTTTTCGCCCCTTCGGGGCGTGTAACAATGCGTCGAACGGATTACGCGTGCAACGCGCCGCCGCGCTGCTTTGATGTCGCCAAAATTGACATGCCAATGGGGTCGTTAGTGTTTATATTAAATTTCTCTGTTGTGAACCGGCGGAGCACGCACGCATGCACATCATCATATCGTCGCGCTGCGTATTTAAATTGCAATGGCAATCGCGAGAGGGTTGCGGCCGAAATGCAGCAGCGCATTGCAATGCACGCGCGCGCCGTCGTCGTCTGGTATTCATTTCCTGTTGTTTATCGTCGCCGGCTTCATCCAATAGCCAGTATTCGTTGAGCATAAATAATTATTGTCACGATTGCCATGGCGAGTGCGGTCGTAATGTCCTAGCCCTCAACCCCGCGCGCCAACCCACGCACACATATTGTGTGGTTGTGTGTGTGTCAGTCTTCTTTGATATTAGAGGGATCGCTTCGCAACATCGTAATTGCGATGACGACACAAACAGAGTTCGAATGCAGCGATGATGAAGACCGCCGAATACAAACGACCTCCGGTTACGAGAAGAAAGAGGTGCCGCTCAGGCATTCATTAACATGCGCATCAAGGAGGGCAGCGTGCATCCCATCCCTGTCGCCTGTTAATCCGAGTCGTAATAATCTATTGACGCGCGACCGGGCGTTGTAGGACATAAAACGGCAAACACTCACGCTACTGATATACCTCTTTTGCTGGTTGTCTGTCTATCTATCGACTATATTTTAATGAGTATGCATTGTTGTTTTAAATTTAATGCCATGCGCGCGAGCGCCGAAAAGAGATTTGTTTGAGAGACGCGCGGCGGTGCGCGATTTCAATGGAATTCAATCAACGTCGATGTATTCTTTTATCAGCGCATACAAAAAGCTTCCGATAAGCGCTAAGTATACGATTTCAAGTTCTCCATTAGCGATGGGACTGGGGCCGATGCCAGTGAGTCGCGCCTGGGCTCTCTTCGCAACGATAACATTCCGACCGTCATATTATATGCATAATGAGGAAAGAACTTTGAACGCATTTTTTCCTCTCGCAGTGCACGAAATCATAATAATTACGAGCATAGAGACACACATTATTGACGTCTCAATCTTACGCACAATGATAACTCTTGTGTGAATGATAAGTCGGGGCGTGATGATGATGATGATGATCGTATTCGTAGCATAGCGAAGAATGGAGAGCGCGCAAAGCGAATCGCGGGAGGGACGCTGTAATTAGAATCTTTTAAGAAAATTACACGTTGCATTTAACGAGAGAGGATTTTCGTCTGTTTCGTGTGCGTGTGTGAGAGAAGTGTGCGTTTGGTGGTCTCGTGCAGCGAAGCGACGAGCGGCAGGTTTATTTTTCTAAATGACCAACTCCGCACAAAGCAGGCCGTGCGCGACGCGACACGCGGGCTGGGGCTGTGGCTGGTAACAAAACGTTTCCGGACACCATCCGCGAGCGCATGCCAGCCAAGCCAAGCCAGTGAGAAGACACACCTCGGCCGCGGCCGCACCGTTGAAAATCGTACGTGAGAAACCGACAGATATTTTTCCGTTTTGGTACCAACGCCGTATTGTAAGCGCGGAAGACCTATGGGTTTGGTTGTACGCGCATAAAGTATCTGGATGGCTAGATTTTTTTATTATTATTTGCGCAACGACCACAATTGTGGTCGCGATGATTTTTTTCTTGCTCGCCCCCCGCGCCATGGACGAGTAATAAAAGTGATGACGATCGTACGTGAATAGAATTAGCAAGCAGCAATAATTATGACAACGGACGCAAGGTGTCCATTTCGAATGAACGCCGCATTTCAATGTGAATCATAAAAAAGAAGCTGGTGGCCGGGACGCGAAGACACTCGTCACTTTTGTTCTTCGAATTGACATGACTATTATGCCTATGACTCGCCGGCACTGACGACATACTTCGCGTTCGCCGCGAGTTCACGTTTTTGACGTTCTGTGAAAGTTGAAGGTTCTCCGGCCGCAACGTGCCACAATGCAATAGAAATCGTTGTTCGTCAATACTCAATAGGCGCCGCATTTCGATACTTAACGCTTCGGTATCAATAGCATGCGGCATGTATGGGTGTGGAGTTCAATTAAAATGAAATAAGTATACGAAACGTGGTGAAATCGTGGTCGTACGCAGCAGCGCACAGGCACGCTTATGCTCAATGAATTCGATTCGATACGTCACGAATCCCGTACGTAATGCGTATATCTATTATATAGGCGCGCGATTGATTTAATATCGCTGAAACAATCGGCGCCGTAAATGCGTAGGCGCGCGCGCGCGTATCACCGGTGAATACGCTGGGTGAAAATATGGTGGATCGCAACTCTCGTTTGAGATTTTTCTCACTCGCGTCGCGCGTACGTATGTACGTACGGCGGCGAGTAATCAAGCCACGCCAAAGAGATAAAAGCAGGGGGTGTGCGCTTGTAATTAGCTTTTAATAACAGGCCCATTTCGGTACGTGTTCTTATGTAATTTGCTTGAGCGTATCATTAGGCGAAGAGCGCAGCCGAAACGAAGCGAAAGAAAAATCGTGGGGGAGTGTGCCTTCCTTCCTTCGACACGACCACGCGCGGAGGACAGAGTCGGTGTGCGTGGAAAAAAATGTCGAAGGTGTAAAGACGTTTCGAAAATTGGTCAGTATACCGACCCTGGACGGCATACAACATTATGTATGCTGATTGCTCTCTATGCATGCCTCGCTGCGCACCATACCTTCTTGAGTTTATCTAATACGATGAAATAAGCATACACAACGAATTGATTGCGACACATTCGAGAGGATGGTGAATGCCAAATCGCGGATGATGCGCCAATGCGAACGTGGACACAACAATTTCGAAACGCGCGCGCTTTCACTTCGCATTCGTAACCAACATCTTGCGGATCGATTGATTTCGAACGGGCGCTGAAGAAGCATTCGCGTGGACGACGTCCGAGAGAGGAGATGCAATTTGACGCGCATGCGGTGGCGGTAGCGGCACATCTGTTGCGCCATTCGCGAAACGGTTTAATCTAGGGGACAGCACAGCAGAAGAACAACAACGAGGCACCGAGAAGACCTGTCGACCTGTCGGTCATATGCGGATATCATAAAAAAAGAGGAACAATTTCGTCGCGCAATTAGGCAGGCAACCGCTTTGGGAGCGACACTGTCGACGAACATTACAGTACGTTAAGCGGACATCTCGTGCGCGCGCGGTATTATTTTACGCCGGACGAAATTTCGCCATGCATTATTAATGAGGCGTGACTGGATGGCGCAAATAATATTAAAAGGCGCGATGTGTCGTAAATTCGATGCACATAAAGCGGGTTGAGGAGTCGTGTGTATGCAACGAAACGAAAAATGTAAATTGAGACGCGTTTTTGTGTGTGACATCCTTCGACGGTGTGTGCGGGTTGGCGAGCGGCGGCGAGGAAGGAAAGAAACCCGATAAGAAACCGTTTAGGGTTTAAACGCTCCGTGTAGGATGATGCGCGCGACCGCTCCCGGCTGGCGCACGTTTAATATTTCGCGTAACATATGTCGACGGGGCGGTGGGCATATTGTCGATGGCAGTCCTTTCCGGAGGCGAGCGGATGGACACGACGCGACAAAAAACAACGACCGACGTCACCAAAGACACCGGAGGACGAGCGTTTTTGAACAATTTGACGCTCATTGGGACTGACTTGCATACGAATGTGTAGGGCAACCACGATATGATGCAATTTTCAGAATGTGCTTACTTTCTAGCGCACGTCGCGTGCATTACATCCAAGCCGGTAATGGTTGTATGAATAGCGCACCTTGTTGTGCTCGTTGGTAATTACACGCGTATGCAAAAGGTGAGGTGCAGCGCAGCGCATTCGTACACACATGGCGTAAAATTTATAACTCGAAGGAAACCAAGAAGATTGTGCTCGCTGCGCGAGACCGGTGTGATGCTATTTGATGGGCATACTATGTACCATAGTTTTTAGCGCGTCACGATTACATGCATATACAAAACGCGGAAAGCAGCATACGGCACAAACAAGCAATGGCCGAGAGGAAGAACTACAAGTAGAAATGATGATGCAGAAGAAGGATAAGTTGGTGGTGGTGGTGGAGGAGGAGGAGGTGGATGCGAAGCAGAAGGTCCGAGAAATGTTGTGTATGAGTTTCTCACGCTTCTTCAGCGAGCGGAGCGCGAGCAAGCGCGCGCGCGTGTTGCGCACAGGCCAGGCCTTTTTAAAAATCCATCCATGACTGCGCCGATGATGCTGCGATGCGCAAGCCCACCACTCGCGACGCTTTGAAGTTTAAAAGTTAAAGCTTTCGCGCGCGCGCGCACGCTCCTATATATATATACACACATACGATATAAACACTTAAGTTACATTCGTTCATTGTGGGCACCAAGAGGTAGCACACATGTATGGCGATGCAGTTCGATTTCACTGCGCCACTCTCCGCATCAATCTGCTAACGAAATGTGCACTGGCATCGCCATTAAAACGGCTAATGGATAAATGGATGGGATATGCCGAGCGGCGCACGTATTCGGCTGATTAGGCGGCTAGCATGTGTGTGCTTTGCGCACGGTAAAAGTGTGTCAAGCCGATTCATTCGGCCCGACCTCGGGGCCGATCCGGCGCGCCGCCACGATTTTAGCTATGGACATTTGTTTTACATCGAGACGCGTAATTAATTGCATTGCGCGTCATTTTTCTTTTCCATCCCGAATGCATATAGGTGCATATGTTGCACACGGCAAATGCACGCGGAGAGATGTTGTCGAAGACGCGAGGAGGAAGGACTCTGCGCGCGCGACCCGAAGACTCGACGATTTTTGTGGCCATTGTGCCGAGGTCACGTCACACTGAACCGTTACTTATAAATATGAAAAGAGAAGCTGTGTGCGCGAGCGCGCGCACGCATGGCACACACGCACGACCGAATGGATTGCGCATCGTTTTCACATCGTCCTGACACCAAACGCCGCGAATGCAATAATACCTGCGCAAGCCAACTGCAATAACGCTTCGTTCAGGCCGCTCGGACAATTATTGGCCATTCCCATTCTTGCATGATTATCTATTATGCCCAAGACGATGCCGTAAATTATGGTTCGCGGCGCGCGCGGATAATTTCATAATACATAATAAAACATTTATTATGTATTCATAGTTATTTTTTTATATTTCGAAGCGGGACACGACGACCTCTGAACTTTTCGCGTCCCGTTTCTTTCGCGCGCGCCAGCGCATCATCGCTATGGATGAGCATATTTAACAACAAGCGCATTCAACGTATTATATTATTATTGCGAGATGGAGGCGACTCGCCTAAGTACGAACAAAACGAGAATGCGTCAAAAGATGATAATCTGATGAGCAAGCATGCAGATGAATAAACAACGTCGCCCGATGACAACGAACGCAAAGAGTCACACGTGCAATATCCGAATAATAACGGCACTATTTCGTTTCTTCTTCTCCATCGTCTTCTTTTATTCATCGTCGCGGTTTCGTCGTCAACGACATAGAGATGCGCATGTTTCGCACATTAGGAGAGGAAATATACCTATGCTAGGCGCTACTTATCTCGAAAACGTACGTTCGCGCTCGTCATCTAATGTGTAATGGCGAAAAAGGCAGAAATCGTTGCGGTCGTTGTACATCGCGGCGCAATAAAAAATGTCACACAGGCCCCAATTTGTTTCTTAACTAGTACCACTGATATGTATAGTCTGAAATTAACAAGAGTGTTTCTTTCTCATAGCAAGAGCGCTGGCTTCATTCGAAAGTAATTGTATCGATTCCCACTAAATTCATCAGTTATTTATACGCATCCTAAGTATATCAACAAACTCTCGCATCAAACACCGGCGGGCTGAGAGCACAAAAAATCTCGAAATAAATAAATAAAAAGAAAGTCGAAAAAGCGCTTTGCGTATAAGTGCGCATATAACGTAGCGGTCATAACAACGAAATTATCTAAATAAATAGAAATTATAACGACGTCGCGGCCAAGCCCAGCGAATGACGTCTATTTTTTATTTACCGTTCGCGCTGCGCGTTTTCTCGAGGCGCACTCGGAAAAGTGGTGCGCTCCCTAATGCGTTTTTGAAGTAAGTTCCGAACGGCTTAAAACAATTCGAATTCGAGCGTCACTAAATACATGCCGAAACAAGAAGAATGCGCGCTCGCTAATGTCCACTTCGATGCGTCGCCCGAGTTGGACATAACAGAACGACATTAAATCTATGAAAAGTATAAGGCAAGCAATAAAAGAAAGTTTAAAGCTGCGAGTTAACAAATCCGGTGTTTGAGACGCGGCGCCGAAATGAGAAAAGTAATTTGAACTTGCGCCCGAAGAAATTGCAGAAACAATGTTCGAAGCGCGTCGGAGAGGAGAAGTTAAAGGCGAGCGCACGGGGGTGGCGGCGCGCACAATACGTCAATGACTGCAAATGCAGTAATATGAACTGCAACGCAGCGCCAGCGATGACAACGACAGGCATGCAAAAGGAGAGCAGCGACACGATCGAAAGCAAATATCCGCGCAAATCGATTTAAGATGCCATAAAGTGATAAGGGAGGGTTGGCTTGGGCTGGGTGGTTGCGTTCGGAAGGTTTCTTTGGGTCGCCCGCACCCTCCCACGAACCACCCACGCGCGGATGATGACACATTCTAATTAATTTCGCGTTGCGTGCGTTTTAAGCGCGGCCGGACACCCGTGCGCACCCGCACAATGCAAACGAAACAATTAAATTAACGCCTTAACAAAAGCGAACAAAAAATTGCGCGCGCGCAACATACCTACACTGTAAAAATACATAAATTTATCCCACCCAGAAGAAAAAAATTAAATAAACATCAAAAACAAAGCGTGCCATAATGTCGTTAGGGTTTAATTCAATTTCCTCATTTCCATGTCAAAAATTCGGAACAATTCAATTATGGATTTAGAAAATTCGTTGCCCGTTGCGTTGCAATTCTCTCTGCCATGTGCGTGGTAAATGAAAACCGAGACAGAACGCATTCAATTTGGAGGCGAAAAACTTCTTATTTTTTTTTCGACGCTACCTACTTATATATGCCGTTGCGTCCTCTGCCCCATTATTATTATTATTATCATTATCATTATTATTATTCCGCCTCCTTTTGTTGCTTTGTTGGTTTTATATAATATGCGGCGCGAGTATCATCTATTTTTATAATAATATTCGGTGTGAATTGTATGTTAGCGCATGAAGATCGTTAGGCACAGATAAAAATGATAATTTTTCCTGTTGTATATCGGCATGTACGGTGCGCATCTTCCGGCCCCATGAAACGTTCGTTGGCTGCTTCTCCCCACAATGCGGTCACGATTTCGGTTGCTCGTGACGTTTTATAATCTCAATGCCCTTACGATCTCAACGGGAGGTGCTCGCATATACGCGCGTCGGGCTCGTGCGCGTATAAAGTACGCGAAGAACAATATCTCGCTCGCAGATAAGCGGAGTGCATCGCTCGCGGGACGGGAGAGCGCACTTTACGGGGAGATTCGGTGGAAAATCGCCATCACGAAAGCGGAGCGCGCGCCCGGTGTCTTCTTCGTCGTCGTCGCGCAACCGATGCAACAAATTTGACGCTTTGCAGATAAAGATAAATGTGGAATTTATAATGCGCTCGGATCGCAACGGGGCGAGAGAGTTCGCGCCCAACGATCACAAACAATAAATACGTCTCTCGCGCGCTCGCGCCCCGTGCGCTCGATATATTGTGGTGAAACGAAAATCTTCACATCGATGCCATTAAGGAGTCAATGCGAGCGGTTCTCGAATATGTAGATGGAGATTTATGTTGCATCGGCGCGCACACAGCGCCCTGGATGCGCAATCCATAAGCAATAAATATTGAAATAGGTCCATTGTTTTCCGAGTCGACGATGATCGAGATAAAATGCATGAGACCTGCTGCACTCATTCGATTAATGTGCATGCTGAGTACCCACATATTTTCGTAACAAATTGCGCGCGTCGACAGCAGTGGGG
This sequence comes from Myllaena sp. GC000078, assembly GCA_030264135.1. Classification (NCBI taxonomy): domain Eukaryota; kingdom Metazoa; phylum Arthropoda; class Insecta; order Coleoptera; family Staphylinidae; genus Myllaena; species Myllaena sp. GC000078. Next base: position 23,348 of record JARJDR010015432.1, on the reverse strand, counting down.
AAATGAGCATCCATCCATCAATCAGAGATCAATTAGATAATAAGCGTGCGCGCACCATTTAATGGCTTAATGATGTCGAATGGATTTGTGACGTGCCACGATATTTCAACGCCCGCCGGAAAAAAAAAATGCTGACCTATTGTGGCGCAATTGAGATGCTAATGTCATTAATTAATCAATTAGTTGTAATTGTGCAATAATAAATCGCGCCGTCGCACAGCCACCGGGGGTAATTATTTCGTTTCGAGTCCATCACGCTCACTTTTAACATGTTCATAAATAATGCTCGTTGGGCGGAATTTAATTAGGAGCGCGCATTCTGTGAATTCGGTCATTTTTATGAAATCCGCGTAGGATTGATGCGCAGCGCATAACATTCTAACATTTAAAAGAGAAAGGCGCATCATCACGTGCCTATTTTAATGTTACCAATGTATCGAATGCAGACCGTACCTTAACTTACTCTTCAACTCGAATGGCGAATGGCGCAGTTACAACTAAACGCTTCACAACACCAAGTACCATCGTTTTGCGGTAATGCAACTACGGCCGCGGTAAAAGGTAAAAGGTTACCTGTACCGTCGTCGAACATGCGGTTCGCACTGTTGTGCTGTACCGTTTTGTTGGGCTGTTACGAAACCATTAACTCGCGTTTCCGGCCTCAGGCGCGACCCGAACTTCGCGTGGCGGAGTCGATCCGTAACGTATTTTCGCATTTTTTAATATAAAGCTCTTCAAGTTCTCTTCGTTAGCCCTTAGTTTAATCGCTTCGGTGACAACGAAAGCAAGACCAAAAATGAAACAATGTTGTACGTATTATTACTCGTGATGAGAAGTTCTTTGTTCCTACTCATACCTGCGATCCCGCATTGCATTCGTTCGCAATGCTTAAAAAACTTCGCGATAACGCGCTACCGGTCGGTATTTAAACAGCTAACTTTGTCGTAATAACCGTATGCAAACACTGGCAGAAATGAAACCGTCTTTCAATGTGCGACTACAGATCGGATATTAAATCTTCAACGGCATATGCGCAGCCGGCGAGTGCGTTTATCGCGTCGCGTCAATCGGCAAACATCATGCACACACGGGCACGACATTTGTCAGGTGATTTGGTCAATAAGACATCTGGTTGCCTTGCAAATTTCGCCCGACGCGCACAGCATTCCCGACGCGCTTTATTTTTCCACCCGCCCGCCGCCATCGGCGATGTAATCGCATACAGGGGACGCATACACGAAGCCAACCGTCATCCGATAAAGTCAATAGAATTGAAAATAGGAAGGAAACGCAATTGGCCTTTCGGTATGTACGCGGGCGCGGTATTGAGCAACGTGGGTTCCGAATAATATAAGTTGAGTAAACATACGTAACCAAACCTTTCCGTGTTCCGTTAACAACGTCACCGCCACCGCCACCGCCACCGCCGCCGACGCACAACGGCATCGTTTTATTCGAAAAAAGTGCTGATTTCGTGAGACAACACACATGCGCACGCACTCAATTGGTGTATGCACGGTTACACAAGAAGCTGACGCATCACCATCGCTATATTTCATCTTCCAAATGCGCACCAGCGTATAGGTAATATCTATATATCAGGTGTATAAGAGATCCTAAGCAAGGCGCGCACAATCAAATACGGTAGTAATAAATTGGTGACTGGTTGGTGAAGAAAATTTTTCACCGAGTACATAATTGCGTATTGTGCGCTTTCACCTCTCGTCGTCTGACGACGGCGTCGTCGCTCACGACGACACAGCTAGATAAAACCGTACATGCCTACCTCCATCCCATACGTGTTTTTTTAACGAAAGTTTAATTACGCGCGAGCCGAACGAACCTGCATGCCCATCCGCAAAACACCGCCGCAGAGTAACTGTACACTGAACATCATTGGCAATAATTTAATCATTATTTTCGTGGCGGCCGCCGCTTTGTTTCGGGCTGCGACTGCACGAATCTCTCCGGTGTCGCGCTCGGACGTGTTTCATCTTGCACGCGAGCGCGCTGCAATCCGATGCGGCGCCGCATACACGAATTTCATAATTAATCATCAAAATTAAAACGTAATTTCTCTATTCCGGCATTAGCGAGTACGCGCGGCTGGCCGGCATCCAATTTATTACGCATTTATTTAATTTGATACCGAAACGCAGCGCAGCGGCGAACTGGGACAACGACGCATCGCGTAATACGTGCAGCACCTGCCCAGATTCGAAAGAAGAAGACGAAAAAATGGTAGAGAAATCGTCGTCGCGGTCGTCGAAATCAATTTGTCCGTCGCGACCGGTTTCCGCGTGTTATTGGCGTAATTAATTAATTTAAATTACGCCGAAGAAGGCAAAAGACTGAACGAAAACTATGCGTATGGGAACCGTGCTATGCGCGCCATGCCACCGGCCAGTTTGCGAACAATATTTTTCCCAGCACTAATCGAAATCGATGATTAGGCATTCGACGAATGCATCGATATGGAAATGCGGCTCTCATGCGTTCGAATTCCGAGCCCGTAAATTTCGAAGACGGGCGGGCGACAGACGGCCGGTGGGCAGTCGAATTAGAGAGAATCCTCGCTTTCGATTAGAGAGGCCGCGAGTTGATTCCATATCATCAGCTTCATCATCGTCATCGACGTGGTCATCATCATCATCAGGCGGCCGGCCCGCCGTGTAACGTGGTAGGTAAGAATAAATTATTTAGGTATTAATATTGATGCAAATGCACTAATTATCAAAAGGGGGAACCCCCACACGGGCGCATATGAAATTAATTATTCGTTTACTCTGCGAGCGCGTCTTCTTCATCTGCATGCATCGCATCGCAATCGGAGCATCGATCGATCGATCGATTTCGATGGCCCCGAATCGCTTCGTGCCCCCGCGATGCGAACAATAAACATAATAATTATAAATGCCTTCCCCGGTGCGGCAATAAATAAAACCGTTTACGGTCATTAATTAACAACCTCGCAAAGCGGAGAGCGTATCGTCGTCGTCGTCGTCGTCGTCGACGTCGTCCCGGGTACGTCCTCTATTATGTAGATTAATAAGACGGTAGCCGAGCCGGGCGAGCAGTAGTGCATTCGTCTTACGGGACCCGCTTCGCGCACATATACGCGCGAGCGACAGCCATGCTGGCACGGAGAGTAAATCAACAGTCGAGAGCTGCCGAAGAACAAGAACGATGGAGGAAGAAAAGAAATAAACACGGTAGCACACGGCAGCTACATGCATACGCACCGCGGAGTACTCTCATGCAAAGCAGCAGCGCGCTGCAGAGAAGGCGCGCATCATCTCATCAACGAAATATGCATTCTTTTCATCTTCGTTATTATTACCTGCTGGCGCTCGCGCTGCACGGCGAACGCTACTGCTGCTGCTGCTACCGTATTTAAATTTGTTATTATGTGTTTGAAGAGTTATGGGAAAATTTATTATCCATACTTTATGTGTACGACCGCGCGAGCGCGCGCGCGCGCGCCTGCCTGTGCTTACTTACAACGCGCGCAAGTGTCTGGCCGGCCCTTTCTTGTACTCGACGTGGGATCGCTTAAAGTATAAGCAGCAAGTGCATATAACTTACGTATCTCGAGGGGGCACACTCTCGTCCAGGGACCAAGCATGCAAGAATTTCGTATGTACGTATACACGCGGCGATGTGTAGTAATATTTAATTTGAAATACCGTCGACGACGAGCTCTTGCTCTTCACGTCTAAGAGAGATCATGGCGAATCGCAAGCCCTTTCGCGCGCAACTTCATAAAATGTAATGTAATGCGTTGATGGTATAACAAAGCAATTTGCTTGCGAGCCGGAGAACATATATAAATGAACTGCATCCATCTACATCCAAACCGCCACGCCACGAGACCGGCGGGTGCGCAACGAATCGGCGTGACGAAATGACCACTTCACACTTTCACGAAGGTCGACGTTAATCACATCCGCGCCAGCGAGCTAATTAAACGTGGATTTGCGCTGACAAAATGAGCGATGCTACGCAAACATTCGCGTGCGAGCAGTATGCGAAAAAAAAGTGGAAAAATCTGCATCGATGGCAAACGTTCTAATTACCGAATGGTAGGTATGAATTACTTGGCTAAATTACGTATTAATATTAATGCAGATTCGTAGAAGCGACCAAATTGCATAGTGCTTAGCGCACGAAAAGATCAAAATCGACCGTCGAATGCGAGGGGAAAAAAGCGGCAGTAAATTTGAAATATCCGTCGCTCGACTCTAATTGCCGCGCAGAAAATACGCGGCCGCGAAGGAAAAAATGCGAAAATTCAAAGCGAAGTTGACGGCCGAAAAGGATATCCGTTCGGAATTGTATTATGATGAGTTTTCGTGTCGGTCGTTAGGTGGATGGCTCCTCGATTCGCGCCCGACCAAATGGATGGCAGTAAGACGCGCGAAGTGCAAGTGCGAAGAAATGTGTGTCGGCGATTTGAATGTGTATGCGCGTGCGTAGTGGGCGCGCGAGGTGCTTTAATGTAAGCGCCAAGTATAATTGTTTCAACGGCACCGCTCGTTGTGTATATATTATGTCTACGTATCTTCTATCTTCGCTTCCACATTTTTTTGCGCGTGGAACTTCTTCAACGTGCACTGAAGCCAACCTCTTGATTGTTCTTCTTATTGCAATTATTATGATCGTTATTGTTGTGCGCGCGTTGTTCGACGGCATTGCCGAAGAAAAGTGAAATGAAAAGCAGCAGTGGCAGAAAACGAAATCGAGTGATATCGTTGAAGTATGGATGAAGAAAACCGCGTGGGATACGAAATCAGAGATCGTGAGCATCTCGCGCGCGCAAATTGCATTTCATACAAACTTTTACGTTTCAATGCCGTTAACATGACTACTTTTATGCGCATTTATTTGAAAATCGTTTGATCGGTGGTACTAATGTCTCATTTCAATGCAAATTTATTCATAAATATTTGGGCACCCCTATGAAAATTATTCCGCTCCACGCATGGATGCGCGCGCTCGCTTTATAATGATATGCCAACAATAAAAGTTATAGCAACCTTGAAAGATTATCCATCCCACCTTGCGATGAGGAATCGCATTGCAATTTTCAATTGGCGCATGAATCATGACAAGTGATGCTTGCTTGTTGTGCTGATCATAATTATTTACAACCGTGTTTTTTTTTCGTAGCGAACAGTTTCGCGATATTATTCAATTGCAACGTCGCACGTCGTCGTGAATAAATATATAAGTATGCCAGTCGCAAAGCATTTAGCATTGCACAATGGATTCGACGCTCGTAATTATTAACCGGCAATTACCGCTGCATTATACATTAGAAACATTGCCACATCATCGCCGTATTAGATTTCGAAGAGACGGCTCATACAATATGGAGAGCCGCCTCGGCTATCGCATTGCAATTGTCGTCCTTGCAAGCCGCTCACGCCATTCATTCTTCATCTCCGCATCCACGCCGTTCTATTTTCTGTATTAATAAACGATGTGTATACGTGTATGTCGCGTTGCGTTGGACGGTGCCATACTTTGCGCATTGTTTATGGACGGCCAACCTGCAGCATTCGGATCGAACGTGCAGCGCACGTACGCGCTGAGGAGCCAAGGACCATCGCAATGAGCAGCATATTTCCGCGATTACGTAAACGCATGTAATTCGATTCAATCGCAACGCACAGTAATCCTCATCTCTCATGGAAAATGGAAAAATACAACCGAGAGACGATCAACGGTTTGATTCTTGCGTCCCTCGACTTAATGGATATTATCGAAGCGAGAGCGACGGAGAGAAAACCTTCCATAAAACATGAGATTTATTTTATGTTTATGCAAGTTTTATAGTTGACCAATTAAGATTACTAACGATATCAATTTGTATGCGTCCATTAATCGTGCGTCCTCTTAACGTTTGTGTGTTGTGAGTTTATGTAAAAAATCGCTCGGCGTGTTTTAATCGTTAGTTGTATTGAAAAATTAACGATATTTCGAGTGAGGAATGAAGACGAAGAAGAAAAAACAACAACGGAGCGAAGCAATCTCGTTTCTCATTTACATTAACATTAACAGAGCGCACATTTTGAGACACGTAAAATTCAGTGTGTAAATGCTTCGGTAAAACGCCGTTCGTAATAATAAAAAAGTGAATGAGGACTGTGAAAAACTAATTGAAAAAGTGTTGAAAACTCTCTCGGCGCGCCCGATGAGGAATCTATTTAAGAGTCGAAATTTATTTTATCATATCGAAAGTTTTTCACCGCACTCGGCCAGCGGTGTGCCCGTCGTTATACGCATATTATTCGAACGGCTCGCTTTTTTTATCATATTGAGAAGCAATTTCACACCGAATTAGAACCGACGAACACGCGTGCGCGCGCTCTGCGGTTCCACGAGCCGTTCGTCCTTATTACACGCGCCTGCCTCACCTTCGTTACCGAGCGTGAAGGATTCTCTTCTGACCGGTCCGGTCCGGTCCAGCCGATCGGACATACCTTCGCGTTTTCATTGTCGGATCAATCTGTTGGAATCGAAGCGATCATTATGTGCCTCGCCTCCACCTCCTTATCCCGTATTCTTCTTGCGCACCACATCGCCTTTTTTCGAGCGTGCCCCGACACTATCTTCCAAACCGTTTTTGCGCCCGCGCCGCGATGCGGTTGGTTGTGTGTTGGATGTCTCGTTCGCTTTGCGCGAACATCGCCGCGAGTATTGTTGCCGTGGCGCAAGGAAAAACGAGAGCAATTAACAGGTTAATGCGTTACATATCAATGAACGACTTGCGGGCGTAACGAATATATATTCCGCGGTTATATTGTATCGCGTCGGCAACACGCAACATAATATGCGTGTGTTGTGTTGTTTTGCAAATATATGCGTTTGCAATAATTTCGCTGTCGTGCCCGCACGCAGCCGCCGCAACGCACTTTACCCATTCCACGACGGGGCGACGGCAATGCCGTATGTAACGATGCGAGAGAATAAAGCGGGGCGCGTCGGTTGTGCGCGCGAGTACACTAAGTATTGAGAGGTTTTTGGCGCTCCGGGTATTTGGCTTTGAGCAGTCACGTTTTGGCTCGCTCGCTCGTCTTCTCGCGACTAGAATTCTTCGTGCTGCTGTTGCCGCCGCACCACTGCGTTCGCACACTCATCAGCGCTCGTCCTTTTCAATGTGCGCGGTGCCTGTGCGCGCTCATTAAGTCCTTTGGGTTTCTAGCAAAATATTTATTCACGATGCGAGCGAATTCTTGCAGCATGTACACACGCACATAAACATATATCCCCATCATGAACGCAAAACGTGCGCAAATTGTTTCGTCGTCGCAGCCGCCGCCGCCGCGCCGCCGCAACGCGATTTGACGTTATATACGTGGGTGGTACGCGCGCAATTGACACGTTACTAATGAATGCGAAACAGAACGCTGCAGAAATAAAAAACGACCAGCAAAGCATTCGACGGAAATATGATAGAAGGGCGATTTGCTGTGTGCGTGCGGAAAATACTGCTGCTACGCCCAAAATCCATTCTTTATTTTATTATTTAATCTGTGCGTTTCGTTCATTCCCTAATGCGGCGTTTAATCTTCGTCGGTTCGTGGATGCGCATAAAAACACATAAATTTAATTTATTTTTGCGGGAGAGCTGCCGGGAACAACACAAAGCCGAGAGAAGCAAGCGAGGGAAAAAAAAGGAGCAACACAGTTGCGTAAGATGGCATATGCGTATGGGATGTGTATCGATAGGCGGCAGCCGCCCTGATCGGCGTGCGCTTTATTTATTGAACATGCGCCAATTCTTTTATGTCGAACCAGAAGAACCGTTGATTTATCTATCATCCATCAGCATCGCGTGGTGTGCGCAAGTGAAATTTTGATCGTCTTCCCAAAACCATTGCGGCTGCCCGCCCTCGCCTAATTGCTGGCGGCGGCCGGCTCGTAATGCACCCAAACGTCAATCTCCCAACGAGCAAACACGATAATTGTGGCACACAAACAAAGTCGAAAGTGGAGTGTATGCGTGTGTAGGTATTAATGCGCACGAAATTACAGGCCTACGATATGCACACACGACCGAAGAAGGAACGCGGAGGGATGATGCCCAAGGAACAAACGAAGAAAGCGCGCGCAATGCGCGCACGCACGCACATCCGCGCACTACAGAGGAAGCGAAGAAGCGCGGCTTAATGATTGTGAGAACGAGAACAAAACGCGCGCGCTCTTGACCACGCCGCCGAGAAGAACCGCCTCGGTGTTAATATCATTGCATTAAAGTTCGAACTTAATGACTGTATACCCGGCGTGGATGGCATGCCGTGCACGTAAGTACAACACGCGGCACACAAACAGACAGCAAGTAGTACTACATTGCATCGGCCTAATGCAGTCTGGGATGTCTGTCTCCGCACCTCTTCTTCTCCACTTTGCGATTTGTCTAGTCGCGGAAAAGCGCGCGCCGCGCAAATCCGCGTTTGCTGCTACCACCTCTTCCTCCACACCCACCAGGCTCGTAAAATACCGCAAATACGCGGAAAAAGTTAGAATATCGTAAATATCACGTCATGTTCTAAGAGTTGCGCTTTTTTCCTTTATCACGAGGAAGACGTAAATGCGAATGTGTGGCGCGCGTATCTGCTCGTAAATCTTTTCTTCCATAGGTGCATTGCTGTGCCATGTTACGAATAGTCCGCGCTCGAAGACGACGACCGCGGCGCTATTTAAGTTCTTTCTAAACACACATACGCTCTCGAGCGCAAGCCAAGAGACAAACAGGCCAACGGGCAAACACCAAAGCCACACGGGCGAGAGGCATCGATTCTCATGCGTGCGCACTGCGTTTATTTCGACTTTAGACTGTTGGAGGTCTCGTCTAATCGATCAGCGCTATACAACATCCATCTGTATAGCCGTTCGTTCGCGTCCACGAATTCCGTTAGTAATTATTGCCAGGATTGTTTTGTTCGAAGCGAGTTGATAATTTTTCGGATGGATTGCCTACCATTATCATTGATGGCGGGCGCGCGCGCGCGCTTCGATTTGCATATGATTACACATTATTTAAACAATAATTTCGATGTGAATTGGCCGCATTAGAAGAGCGCGCCCCGGGCAGTCGACGCGATATAATATTTGGCCGGCCGCCAGCGGGCATGCCGCGCGAGTAAATAATTAAATTGATCGGCATTTTGTCATTCGCGAAATGAATTTAACCGTGCGCACGCTGCGCGGCGTAAGGTTATATGCGCCGCGGGTAAATTATGACTGCATCGCCGACAAAACGCTGCCAACGGTGGTTGTTGGGTGGCAAGGGTGGTTTGCGCATCAAACTCGGGGAATTGTTTTTGCGCTCCAGCGCTGACATTTATAAACCCATCGCGGGCGCGGGTGCGCGCGCGCGTGCGAGCATAATGAACTTTATTTATTAGCGAAGATCGCCGCGGCGATCATTCGCGGGAATGTTCAATTATTAATTAGAGCGAGCAAACAGTTTTAATTCAAGCGTGCATTCGCAAATTTGACCCACCCGCGAGTCGAAGGGATGACGAGCTACACCCATTTATTTTATGCCTGGCTTTGCGCAGATAAACGAGCGCCGACCGCATTTTGACCGCATATTTTGCCCGAAAATAAACTTATTAAAGTTACTCGACAACTTCCAGTAAAACTTCGCGTGCTGTGTCTCAAGCTCGTTGGCTTCTTGGACGCGTGCGCGCATAGTTCCGACATAGTTTCCGGCGCCGTGCTCGGGGCAGGCGCGCGCGCGCACTTTTTAAAATTTTAATAAAACTTTGCCCCAGTGCTGCAGCGCACTTGGCGCGCCGGCGGAGTTGAGCAAACGAGCAATAAAAATATTTTTCATTATTACAATCTCGTCCTTAAATTAACATTGTGTCTTCCGCGTTGCATAACTTTTTTCTTCTTTCGTTTTCTTACGGCATGAATGCGTGAGCGCGTGTGTTGATGCCTTCCAAGAACCGCGCCGCGCATGCTACACGTCGTCACGCGGTACGCAATCATCGTAAAACGTTATCACCACCGCCTCTTTTCGAGTGTGCGACGGAAACACAACCGCCGATTGCGGTCGCCGCTTATCAACCGATATATTCAAAAGTAAAACGCGAACAATACCCCGGCGACAGATTCGCACACGCTGTTCGTGTGTTTACAATCGCATGCATACATAACGCAGGCGGTAAGCTACACTAAGGAAAGTTAAAACTCGGCCGGGATTACGGAGTCACAACGAAAGAAGTTACAACGTATCGGCAATGAGTTAGCGCAACAATTAAATTTTGTCGATGTTTGGCGCAGTGGCGCACAAACTTTTCTTTAGCACGAAATTTTTGACGCGGCAAGTATTGCAAGTAACGTGCATTATGAATACTTAACAGAAAAAGGTAAGCAAAAAAATTTTGAAAACAAGAAATGGGTTTGATAGTAACACCCATCAATATTTAGCAATACATGCATGACAATTGGCCATTAATCTAAATTGGATATAACTTAATCAAAAGGCATCATAACGTGCGTGTCACATCCCAATGTTTTTTGCTTCTTGCATTGCGAATCCGTAGTCGAGGCCGCGTCTCTGATTAAGCGCTCAAAGTTGAAGCCGAATAAATCTAATTTTCACCATTAAATATTCAAAGCTATTCCAACTTTAACAGTAAAAATCAAATTGGATTTATAGTACTTTCGGGGCGGGCGCACAAAGTTGAAAGAATCACTAATGGCTTCTTAGTTTGAAATTGAAGAACGACAAAGTTAGCGGACGAGCGCGCGCAGGTGTCCCTCCACCGAATTCCCGCAATTTGCCACTGCTTGACGGGAACGTTTGCGGTGCGATTAAAGACCGACGACTGCGCCGACGACGAACGGCTGGTGCGCACTAATTAATAATGCATTTTTTTGCGGCCGCCAGCCACACAACCTCCACAATGGCATTGCGCGACCGTAATTACACGCGCGCCCATGAATCTCGACGGCTCGTCAACGCGGACATTAGGCCCGATCCGCGCCCGCAAACAATAAAACGTTTAGTAATCAGCGCGATTCGCTCGTTCGACGCGCAAATCTCCCAGGCAATCGGATGATGCAGTTTGGAAATACGGTTTTTTGCGTTGCAGAATTCAAAGTCACTCACCTCGAGATTCGTCAGAATCGCCTTGCAGTTGGTCACAGGCACGGATTCGGATACCGTGACGACCAATTCCTCGTATACACCGTTCTTCATCTCCAGCGCACCGGCACCGCCGAAATGCGCGGCATTCAGCGACAGCAGGAGCGCGACGATGACAAGTCCCTTCGTACCCATCATCGTACCGGCGGCGGCGCAAACACGCACCGCTCGCGTACTGCGTGTTTTTTTATCACTACTCAATGGGCACCAGAGTACCGCACAAATTACTGCTGCTGCTGCCGAACTACGTGTAAAGTAGTCCTACGTCATTAAAGATGCACTTGTTAGTTCGATATGGTGCACGCTTGTTTCGCTTGCCGGCAAAGTTTTTCAATAATCCTGCAGCGGCGAGCGACAGCGTCTATTTTATCGATTCTCCACTAACAAACCTGGCACTTTCACGGGGAATTTTTAGTTTGTATCAACGGAACGCCGCACGTCGCCCAGGTAACACAATCAAACCTCGCACGTCACCGTCGGTCGGTCGCGTCCGGAAGCGCTGATAGTCGGTGCGCTCTTCCGGCAAATGACACAAACACGATTTGAAAATGCGTACGGACGCCAAAGTTTATCGCACTTCGGGACGCAATGCGTATTTGAAAACCTGCCGGTGGGTCGCGGTGCGCACGTTGGTCGTCGCGGTTCGCCGATTCGAAAAGTCGACGCGCGCGCGCGCAGAGGGAAAGTCGTCGTCGTCGTCGTCGTCACTCTTCGAAGCACTCTGCGGCAGGCAGCGTACGTCCGCAACCTAGAGCGCGTCGCAGAAGACTGAATCGTCGTCGTGGAGCCGCGAGCCGCGCGCGGAGTGCGCTCGCGCTCGCTGCTTGCGGCGCGCTTCTTCGCTCCACTCCCACTACGTGCGGTGCGCGCGGCGGCGGCCGCATGCGATGATGCACCGCTCGCTGACTGCTCGCTGACCGCGCGAGTGCGACGCCGGCTGTTGGCGTGCATGCGTCGTCGCTTAGTGGAGCGCGCACAAAAACGAGTACGGCACACAAAAGCGTAATAGCAGTAGCTTATTACCTGGAGGGCATAAACCCCACCACCGTCGAGGTGACGGCTGGAAGAGATTCCTCTTGCTCCACACACACACACACACCCGCTTGTCTTTGTTTGCGCGTGCACTTGTGCCTTCTTCTTCTTCTTCTTCCTCCTCTTCTTCGTCTTCCTTTGGCAGGGCAGGCACGAAAGAGTTGAGTCTACTTAGTATGAGCCACGCGTGAGCGTGTCCGGCAGGCGGGCCGGACGCACAGCCCTTCGGCCGCGCCGAGATGCAAAGCCTGCAAAAAACGACACCAGGCATATAAGAGGCATTGCAGTTTTGTTATTCGCTGTTGAATTCAAAGTTTAAGCACTTTGGTAATGCGCGCGCGGAGCGAGTGTGGGAAAAGTCGTTACGGGCTTTTTGTTTAATGAATCGCGCAGCCGGGGAGCGGTTGCTCATTTCATCTTGCTGCATCGCATTTGTTAGCTACCTACTTCTTTTCGCCCGCGAAAAGAGCGAAAAACGCCAGGCAACGCGCATAATGGCGCGTAATCCGCTTAATAAACCGGCCTACGTCGACGGTAATCGGTGCGCCGTGAAATATGGAAATATTTTCATCGCGATTTATTGTTTGTTTGGCGCTTCAATGATGGTCGACTAACCTTGGAAGCGCGTTCATAAATTATCGTCTTCTGCGAGATTGTGCAATAAATAAACGATTGCAGTCATTGCCATAAAAGAGAAGTGATTATTAATTAGGACGATGCTCAAACGCCGTGTTGCATTTGTTGAATTCTTTTTGGTACACACTTATGATAATCTATGCGCATTGCAAAGCGCAGCCCAACACGGATATAGCACGCATCCGCAATGAAACCATCGCGCATAATAGCTCTATTAAGTCGTTGGCAAAAGAAAGCCAATATGCAAAGTGAGCAATTAAAGAAAACACCAGACAGCAAAAGAAAAGAATTTTGGGCTAAAAAGAAACGTTCGCGACCAATCGCTAAATGCTGCTAGAAACCAGGTGCGTTCGCGCGCGCGCGCGCGCGCTGTCCGCAAATAGACCAAGAAACAATGGGTGATAAAATGACTCACATACAATTTACAACAACAATTGTCAACAAGTCAGCCGATTGTAGCGAAACTGTTCGTGAATGTACAGTTCGACCGGTCGGTGGCAAAACGCAAGCGCATCGCGGCAGTGGAAAGAACCGAGGCATTTCGATGCGACACGGCCAAAAAACGCCGACGGGCTGACATACGACTTATGACTTGAACGAGCAGCAGTTCCGCTACGATGCGAATCGACAAGCGATCGCGCGCAATTCGCCGAATACGCCGATCTCTTGATTTAATTTATTTTGCGGCCCTGTTTGCGCAGTGAGTGCACGGGCAACACAACGCGCTGCGATGCGCACCGACCGACGATGATGAATTTCGAATTTTCACAATCAATCCGTCACGGACGATTAACGCCTGCGCCCGTCATCGGCGACGACTCGTGTCGCGGCGCATCTCGCGTCCTCAGCGTGTCGCCTCTATTTCGCGTCCATTACTTGACGTTCGATACATCGTTACGCTGTGCGACGAGAGTCCGTCTCGTCCGTCTTGGAAAAGGGCGCACAAAAAGCACGCGTGACTTACACAATCGTTTAACTTTAACTCATTGTTGCGCGTGCGCTCGCGGCCGCATCTCTTCTCTCTGATTGGCGTGTAAATACTTTTGGAAACCCTTTTTAGGGCCCTCCGGTTCATTGTTTCGTCTAAGCGACACTATACTGGCTATTCAATCTGATTCGGCGATTAAGTAATGCGCACCTTGTCAGAAAATCGGACTGGTAACATTCTCCGCGTCTGTGCAATACGTGGCTGCGCAATCGAATGCTTCTGGCGAGCTGAGTGAGAGAAATGAGAGCCTTCCATATATCGCTAATTTATCACGCCGGCAGCAAATGCCAATCACACAATCCGCAGCACCACTCGCGATGTACTGCCGCGAAACACTCGGTCCGTACTGGAAACTCAGAATTAAATCGAATTAAAGACATCGTTTCGAAGCGGACCAGATGAGGCGCACATAAACACATCGAGCGTGCGTAAATAAAGCGACTCTCGCGCGCGCACAAGGCGTCCGTAATGGAACACAACATAATGGATGGGCACGGAGAACACAAAAAAAAAAAACAAAAAGCATAGGGCGAACGTGATTTTTACGTTCGACGATTATTAACACCTCTTAACGGTGATGCGGCTTTACGAGGGTACCAAACGCAGCGCGAGTACGGGAAAAAAAGAGATGTATCTGAGAGCATACAACAATAATCCAACGGCGGCGACATCGTTGTCATGGTAATAAAAAGCCTTCGTGGCGCGAGCTCTAAAAACTTAATAACAAGAATCGAAACGCGAAGGTGTGGAATTAAAACGTCCGCGCGGTCGCGCCAAAGGTTTGCTGCGCGCGCGTACATACACGCATTCTTTCGCTTCGCCACACTATGGCATTCATTGTGACAGGTCGCGCGCTGCGAACGCCATGAATTATTTAGAGCGCATGATCAAAATGCGTTCGCGAAAAAGAAAACGTTTTTATTCGATTGCATGGCGGATGGATGGGTGCAGAGTCGAGGGAGTCTGTCGGCGACGCGCGTATTGTTCGGAATGATCCACCGCTTGGTTACTTACGGGAGCGCCCGCGTGTATTATTACACGAAGAGAACGACGAAGCCTTGTCCGTCACGTCGTCGTGCCGCCTGTTAATTGCATCGGCAAATTGTCGTAGCTCCTCTGCGCCTTGCCGGCTTACTTTTACTCGAATTTACTAGAATTTATTATTAACAATTACGCCGCTTATTTACGTGGTCGAGGCTCTTGTGTGCGTGCTGCTGCTGCCACCGCTGGCGCGCCGTGACGACGTTTTGTTGGCGAATGAGGGCGGAAAATTTCAGTTTAATTAAGATTTGTTGACATGCGACGCGCCACGCTTTCTCTGTCGCCCCCGCGAAGCAGCCGCGCAGGCGGTCGCTACTTGGGAGGTTATGGTAGCGAATGCGCGTAACGAGGATGAGCGGGCGCCGAGCGATTTCAATTGTCAGCCCGGCGCAAGATTAAGGACGTGCACGACACGCTAATTATTTGAATTATTGTGCGGATTGCGCTTCGCATTAGCGGCGCGCGGCGGTGACATGCGATTACGGGCGGTCGCCGGACGAGTGCTACGGTTGTTGCTGCTGCTGTTGTTGGCGAATATCTGACGTTCGTGTCGCGATCGAATTATGATGAGATGGCGACGGTGACGGTACTGTCGCTGGCGGCTCCGGCGAGACATAAATGAAAAATGCACGCGTGATCTGTGCGAGCGCCCGTCGTAAAATCCGCACCAGGCGCACTCTCGATAGCAGCGATTGCTCGTTAATTGCACGAAACGTCATTAGCGGCGTCGCCGTTATTGTCCTCTTCGTATTATTTTACGACGCCTTCGCCGCGTACGGCGGACGACGACGAATTCTTGTATGTACGCGTTATTACAATGGCTCGCAGCCACTTAACCCACATCATATAAGCCGCGACGCAATTAGGCGTGTGGGGTGTTAATTACATTTGAGATGCGGGTGTATTACCTATAGCAGGGCGGGCGACGATTTCCGATTGAATTTGATGTAATTGATGCGTTGATTGAGGGCGAAACGGCTACAAAATCGAAGCAAACGAAGCAAATCACAGTCGACTGGAAGACGGCTGACGAGCAAGAGAATGGCGAGGTCAGAAATCAGCCGCGAGTGACAAACCGACGTGTGACTGATTGCACATAGAGGGCAGTTTTCTACAATTAAACACATCAAATATTACATTGTTTTGTAGTAAAGAAACCAATTCGATCACAAATATGCGGTCCGATAGGATTGCGAAATAAATCGATATTTATAAGTAACAAGATTTGCGCATACGACTGAAATTGATGGGGCACCAAAATGCGAAACACTTCATGGCTTGACCACGCGTGACTCACAATTTGAATCACAATCGCATCGCGGTGCGGATGTGCAATGTGCGCCGATTCCCGCCGCTCCGAACGAAGACAATTCGATTTGTCCGAGGTCATACGGAAAACTGCATCGCGCGCTATAACATATTCATATTCGGCGTGTTCGGGGCGCGCTTCTAACAAACGATAACGCGCGTTGCGAGTGGAGTGGAAAAAGATTTCGTACGTCTCGCCCCGCGGCGGCGAAGATCGAATGCAATTGCAGCGTCCGTCGGCGGAAAACTGACGCTGTGCAAACGTCGATGATGTTCCCATATGGCATGTTCGTATGCGACGTCGTAAAATGGCGCGACCGGTTATAAAATTTAATTAAAGATTATTATTATAATGCTCACTGTTCAATAATGCGCGCGATATGTAATTAACGTTGCGTTGGCTGGCTGGCGATGGAATTGCTTATGCATCATGTATGGCCGTGTGCTCTATGCATGGCGCGCACTCAAACCTTTTTTTCTTTCTTCGGCTGCTCGACGCGGATAGATATGCACAAATTTTCTATAATAGCATGTCGCCCCGCTGCGCCCTCCACCGCGTAAGCCAACTTTGACCGCGAGTGCGCGAGCACCGTTCCGGCTTTATCATTAAACAGTTTATGCGTTCCGCGTTTCATAATTACACGTATCGCTATTAGCATCCCGCACCATTACCATTACAATTACGCTGAAAACTCGCCAACGGTTATCCCATCGTGTGAGCAACCGCGAGCGAAGTGGAAGGAGAACGCCCGCTGCACCTTTCTCCAGGTTTTAGCTGCATACATGCATACTGCGCTCACCTTAATTCGTATGTGCATGTGGATATTTATCTAGTTACAGGGACATTAAAACAATTCAAACAGTAATTATCACGTGTTTTATATGAAACCCAATGTATAAGTATTAAGGTGCCTAGAAAATTTTTGGTCTGCTTAGAATTGAAAACCCTGTATGTGCGCACATCATGGATCTTTCACCAAGCGAGCTTAACTTTGAACCGTGTAACGCTAACCGTATAACGGTTACCACTTATCTGACTTTTCAAGCCGCACGGGGCCGGCCGCCTGACAAATATTAAAATCCTCGCGGAAAAATCGCGCTTGATGGCTGCGCATACATACATGCATTGAAACATGCCTGTGTTGAATAGATTTGCAAGTGCGCGAATATACATAGTATGTGTAAGCACCGAGATGTTGAATGTAGGTACGCTCACTAGATTCGCATATAATAGACGATCATCGCGTCATAATCATCATCTTTCGCGTGTGCAGTGCACGTTCGTCTTGAATATTACTCAGACCTAGGTACCTACATATAAACGTGATTGTATTAGAGGCGTGCATGTTCCTGCGCATTATTTTACAAGAAAATGACTATTTTAAGATGAAAAATCTGTGTCGTACATACTCGTCCGCATGCCGGCCGTAATTTTGCATTTAAGCATTTTATGTATCATACATTCACATGCGATGTGAGCGCGGTTCGACATAAATTTGTAAACGCACCGGTGAGATAATTATTTCAATACGCTCTACCTAATTATATTGCATATTTGCTTGCTGGTGTTTGCAGAATTCATCTTCGCGAGAGTGGAACTTTGCGAAACGTCTTCCCCTTTAAGTTATCCATAGCTCGTCGGCGAGAAGCTCTCTCCATAGACAATTTACTAACTATTCTAATATTCTATGATGAAATAAACGCGTCGAGCGGCAGTGGGATTACAAATAATTTTCCTCGAGTGCTAAACGCGCGAACTGCAATATTGCGCCGGGAGGACGTGCGCCATTCGCGCACGCAATTTATTTCTAGGACGCTCGTTCGCAATAAAGTTCTAAATTATTGCAAGGCAATTATGGGAAAATGAGCATACGCGCGCCGATACGTGTGACGCGCCGCCGCGCGGGCGATTCAATTGCAATTCTAAATTTGCAATTAGATATTCCGCGGCCGGCGAAGAGAAATTTGGATTTTCATCGCAATCCTTCCACGCCGATTACCACCTGAGTTAAACGCGCGGCTCGCGCATTGATTGCGCTGCTGAGAGTCGAGCGATGGGTGGCTGTAAACTTTCAAGTGGCAATAAACACCTTGTGCCCGTGGATGCATTCCAACGAAACATGCATACTTAACTCAATTTGCGAATATTACTACAATACCATATATCATAACAACGTATCATTGCACCGAGTCACCGAGTGCCATTGTGAAAGTTCCACGTGTAAGTAGATGCGTTGCCGATGCGTTGCAGTTCATCTACCCGCCGGAAAGGGTTGCGAATCGCATAATTTATTCATGATTTATACGCTGTTGTAAATTTTAAGTGTTTACCTGCGGCGGCGCAATGAAAAAATTCAAATTCGGCTAAAGTAGTTTATGAGCCACTTGACTTTGACGTTGAAGAACGTTAACTTAATAATCTCGTTCGAGCAACAACAGGCCGTCATAAATAAATTCGCCTAATGCGCCAAACTGAACTTCCACTAATTGTAAGCCATGCATAAGCATCGTGTGTGTGTGTGTTTATAATACGCGAAAAACACGCGTTACTCTAAACAGTGTCACACATAATAAATAATTAATTAATATAGCGCGTGCCCGCTGTAATGATTTCGCCGCGTGCGGCCTGATTCACTGACAGGTGTATTAGGCTTAACGCCGGCGCGGCGCCGCTTAAATTTTCGTTAGTTTCGTTCATCCATCTAGCCGCCCATCTCGACGTGCGTGCAAGCCCTACGTGCGTAAGCATAAATGCGTGTATATGTTCCACCCCCGCCACGCCGGTCGCATTTTCACGTCCACTTGAACCCGAAATTTATTCGCGTTTCAAACGTGCCTCGTCGACGTGTGTGCGCGCCTCCACCACCCACCCATCCCCGTCGACAACTCGAGACCGCCCCCACCGCCCCTCATCCCCGACAACCGCCGCCGTGCGCACAATACACAATGAAATAAATAATTAATCGTTTCGGAGGTAATTAATGGCTCTCTCTATGACTACCGCTGCACTTTAGCATGGGCTAGGGCTGAAAGGGGTCCGCGCGCGCATTATATAACTAACGCTGAGGGTCGGGCGGGTAGCGCACGTGGTATGCGCAAGACAGAGGCCGGTTCGGAGTGGGCGAGCGAGAACGATGCCTATCAGGAGGCCCTTGTTAAACATATCGCTTTATACGCAATGTTTCGATAATTTATGTGCGCAAAATATAAAAACCACTTACGTGCGTGCACTGATCGGGATCGCGCTGGCGCTGCTACGGGGGGAGGCGATGATGACCTGGAAATAAATTTTATTTGCGTTAGAAATTAAATAACACATGCGCCATTAGCGTATGTAAATTAATAGGTAGGTGGTCGGCAGGTTAAAAATGGACAATACACATGCTCGCAAACACTTGCATGATGGACGTCTTTTTTTCTCTTTTTCTTTGCGGGTCAAAAGCGCTATTTTAATACCGCAGCGATATCGTGTAATTTACTACTCACATGCATCGCGGCAATTAATTTTTTTCAAACAATTTCACTTAACGATCCATTAAAATAGGAAACGCCACCGTGTCACGTCTTTTGCTTGGAAATTAATGATAAGTACATGGTGGCGGGGCAATTAAAATCTTGCGCAAACGTGCGCGGCAACCCTTTTCGGGCGTTGCAAAACAATCGAAAGTCACATCAAACAAACCGCAGCGTCACATTGCGCACGTGCGGCACATACTGCAACATCCGGTATTGCCTCCAACAATAACGCATACACACAGCCCAGCCCGGCTGGCTCCCTTATGAATCCCAATGATTTCGCTGCGCGAAAACAAGACCAACGCCGCCGACGCCGCCGCTTTCTGTGCTATCGCAAGATCCTTCCACATCCACCCCAGCGCCCGTCCGCGCGTTTACGATTACAGGCGCTGGTCACGGACGATGGGCTAAATATATGTATCCGGACGCGCCGCCGACGCTGCCGCCGCCGCCGCCGGATAGCCCCGGGGTAAATCATGTATTACTAATTCATATGTTTAAGTGTTTACACACATGTTTAATTGATAGTTAGCCCGCTCGCCACCCTCCGCGGGGCGCACGCTGCGCTTTGAAAGCGAGAATGCTCATTACGCACAACTCGCAACTCAATGAATTTGATGAAGTATTATTGTTCTGTGTATGCGTAGCGGTCGAGAGAGTCCCGCGCGGCTCCTTCTGTCAAGTAATGTTGTTATTTCGTACGCGGATGCAGACAATAGAGCCACGCGCGCTCGTTTCGTCGTCGGATTATGCGAATTTTAATTAGAACTTTTAATTGCCGCCGGTGCGTGGAGATTTTTTTCTTCGTCGCCGCAACAAATAAAGCTTTTAATTATAATTTCGAGCGCTAGAGCGGTTCGGGGAAGAGAGGCTTTAAATAATATGCATGCGTCTACGTAACCTATTACCGTCGAGAGTTTATTCCGATTATTTTGCCACGCGCGCAAGTACGAGGAACACCGTTGCGATAAAAACGTAAATACATAGTACGCAATGCACCTTGGTGCAATGGCCACAGATAAGGGTATTTTTTATGAGCGCCGCACCGCACGATCAAACGCATTGCAATTATCATGCATTTTGATCTCACTACTGAAAAATTGCAGTATTTTTTGCGCCGTTGTTATTTAAATATTTACTCCGTGTGCACGAGATTGTTATAATTGAATTAGTAATACTTTGCGATAAGCAAATCAGTGTGTTCCGGCCGCATGACTCAAATACTGCACGTCAAAGTAAATAGAAATACAAAAGTGATGGTAATGTAAGCACCAACAACCTCTTACCGACGTTTATCGCGCGTCACTTTTTCTAGTCGGACGACCTACCCAATCGATTTCCGCTTTCCTGTCGCATCGCGTGCCGTGCCGAAGATGTGACTATTGATATTTGTTCTGGCCGTCGCGTCGTTCGAGATCGCATCTATTGGAATTTTCGTGTTTGCTGGAATTTCCGCTTATGACTAATTGCACTTTGCGTGCACGTCCGAGACATCCGTTCACGTCGGCACTTGGGCAGCGGGGGGTGCGCGCACGACGGGATTTTTGCAACAAGTCCTATACGTTCGCGTGCGTGTGGAAGCAAAGAGCGAAAAGAAATCCGCTCTAGCACCAGGTATGTCCCGCACCGCGCATGTGGGTGTGCGAACGTGTGTAAGTAGCAGTAAAATCGGAATCGGCAGAAAATCATAAATGAAATTGACTGCAAAGGGTTTGCGCCCGCACTTTAACAACCCGTTTTACGGCCCGTGTCGTTCAGCATGCCTCAAGGGTCGCGTAACTTATAAATAAATATAATAAATTGCCTCCGGGTAATAAATAACCCTACACTTTGTTCGCTAATATTTATTATTTATTACTATCGGATGAGTGGGCGTGCGATTTCTATTTTTCTCTTCGCAAAACGTCGTAGCATAAAAAAATGGTGCGTTCGAGAATCCAAAAAGTCCGCCAGGCACATTCGGGGAGCTACTCACAAAAAATGGACATTTTATAATTTCTCAACTTTATTCTTTTCGCGATTTGCTTCGTTATGTTTGCATATGATTATCGTTACATAATATGCTATAAATCCGCACGAGGATAGTGTTAATGCTAAATATATCTTGGTAACGATAACATCGCGCCGTTAAATAGTGTTTGTTGACAGAGAAATCTAATACAAGATCGAAGCCACAGCCTTGAGCGGGCGCACCTCTCGTGCGAACAATAATAAAGCCGGTATGGAATTGAACGGAATGCGCGAACTCCGTTTGCGATGATTATATTGTCTTTGCGATGAGCAGCGCGCTTTGGTTTGCATATGGAATGTAGAAGGCATTCATCCGCTCTCGGCTGGTTTACCGCCGCTGTTTGCTTCGTCTTTAACAGCCGATGCAAGGCCATAGCCAAGCAATTCTATTAAGCTGGTATATATTGCGTTGCAGTTGATCAGATATTTAATACAATTAAATTCGAAATATTTTGTTTTGCCCTATTTGTCATCATGCAGTGAATTTTTTTCGCATGCCAACTGAACACGTTCCGCATCTTAATGCATGCACGTAACGTACGATCCACCCGCCGGATGTCTTTAATTTTTTCGCGCGCGTTTTCGAGACGATGCGCGAACGTGCCGCACATTTATCTATTTAAATTCAACGCGCCACACTCCCTTCGCATGCATTTTATGCATGCGCTAATATTTGACAATATTTCGCGCGCGGCAAATGCGCGTGAAACATTTCAGGCACGAGCCGCCTATTATTATCATCTCATCGCCCGCTTTCATCCCTTACAGCAACGCACGTTTTCGTCTGGATTCCGCCCGCACTGCGCTCGCACTGCGTCGTCGTCCTTCTCCGGTTTCTTTAATTTCCTTCTTGACTTTACGCGCGATGTGATTCCCTGCGCATCCTAACGTCCGAGAATAGGAGACGTACATAATTAACGTCAAAGCCGTACGTGACGAATAATCGATTCATCGGATAAGACGAACGAAAATCACCGCTCGGACACGTACGGCGTGCGCGCACACGTAATGTCTGCATCTGGTACGAGAACGAACGTATTGTGCGTCGATGCATGGATCGTGCATGAAATAAAACACGCTCGCTTCCCTAATTTATGCTGCATCCCCGAATGGCCGTCAACAAAGTCGACGATCGTCTTCGGAAGCGCGTCGCTTCATCATACTGGCGGACTCGTCGGTCGCACACGCGTCAGTCACAATGTCACGAAACGGTTGGTTGCATTGTGGCTCTCCGCATGCACATTCGGGAGCGGATTGCGATTGTAGGTAATTCGAATTCGAATTCAGAAGCACACACATACACACCGCCGTTCTGCGCATTCTTCGTCGGTTTGGGCCAGACTACTGCAGAGAGGCTCTCTGCATTTCACGTGCTCATTAGTACCATTGCGGCGCACGGTTGTGTGGGTGAACGTGTGCGCGCTTGCTCGTGTGGCAAACATCCAACGTTGCATATTCATCGCTGTAGTTTAATTAGAAATTCAATGCTCTAACAATTGCCTGTGCCGTCTCCCGGCGCGTACGCGGGAGAGGCTGCGAAAACTTTCACCGCCCCCCCCCCCCCCCCCCCCCCCCCCCCCCCCCCCCCCCCCCACCCCCCCACCAACCACTCCATCAGCAAGCACTTCTCAACCACACCAACCACCCCCC
>JARJDR010015417.1:0-12571 GCA_030264135.1 Myllaena sp. GC000078 | reverse complement strand
GCAACGGCACGCGGAGTTCCCAAGCGGTCTCCCATCCAAGTACTACCCGCGCCCGACGTTGCTTAACTTCGGTGATCGGACGAGAACCGGTGTTTTCAACGTGGTATGGTCGTTGCCTGGGACGGATTATACGAACTTGGCTTTTAACCCGTTCGATTTGCAACTAGAACTATAAATAGAAATATGCTTACCGCATTACCACTCATTTTAGCAATCTCTTTTAGCTTGGCATACACGCCACGAACATAGAGAGGTGTTGGCTGAAAGATCATGCGCTGATTGCTCTTGGATTTCTCCGCCACAATGCCCAGATCGCCAGTTTCTTGCGCATCATGTTTGATCTGTGCTACCGTGCGGCCCGTGCTCTGTGCGATCGCCTTCATAAGGCTTGTTTCGGCGACTCCCAACTCCATGCCCTCGTATGCGGGAGCCAATTTGTTTAGGCATAGATATAAGCTTGGTAGTAAATCTTCGGGTGACAACACCATCACCGAACGGAAGTAATTGCTTAGAATTTCGATCATCTTTAAGCGAGCGGAAACGTTTTCGATTTCTTCGAGAGTCCGGGCAAACGCAGAGTAAGGCACTCTACAATTATTAAAATTAAAACTGCAAATAGCACTAATTTTCTGGCTTGAATTTACTTATCACCGCGCTTCCATGTAGCACAATCGATCGGGTGATACTTTCCTACTTGTGGATTATATACATCAGAAGAGGGTTTTGAGGCACCAACTTCAGTTTTTGTTTTCATTGCTAAAAAATAGACCAATTGTTTAAATATATAGATATTGTGATATTTACTCAAGCTTACTAAAGAAATTGGAAACTGGTTTCTCTTTCTTCTTTTCCTCATTCTTCTCTTGTAGTTCTTTTTTAACTTTTAATTTTTTCTCCTTTCGATCTGTTTCCTTTGTTTGAGTCTTTTCCTCTAAATCATCTTTTCTTATCTCATCATTTTTCTTATCTGTCTTTTCCTTTTGCTTTGTTGATACTTCTTTCTCTTCCTCTTCCATTTTCTCCTCTGATTTGATCTCAGTCTTTACATCAGGCACTTTGACCTCAGATTCATCCTCACTTGAATCTGACAGAATAGCAGCCACCCTCTTCCTCTTGACTGGTGAAATTTGAATCTCATCATCTTCTGATTCATTTGCAATTTGCTTTTCATTCTTAGGAGATTCTTTTGGAGAGAAAAATTTCTTTGCTTCATTTGCCAGACTGGTGTTATTACTTGTAGGTGTTAATATTTTCTTTTGTTTCTTATGTGCTGGAATTAATAACATAAGTATAAGCTAAATCATTGCTAACTTTGGGACAACTCACCATTGGGATTCTTAGCATTTTTGGGTGTTTTCTTCTCATCATTCGAATCACTGTGACTCGAATCTCTGCTACGCTTCTTATCCGGTGACGCTTCCACAATATTCGATGCTCTAATAAAACGTAATAGGGAGTCGTTTATTGCAAAACGGTGTAAAATATGGTGACTACTTTTGATGTTAACAAGATTCCGAAGACAATGAATGAACATTCTAGTATTAACATCTCATGTGCGACTTAATGTACATACCCGTTTCTATCACTTTTTGGTTTACCATCAACTCGCGTGAAAAATGATCTGAAATACAAGAATTGCCATTAACTACTATTGAAAAATTAATTTTTAATACATTTTGTTAATATAAAAACATAACCTAACTTTTTTTAGAAATAAAGATTATGCTTTTACTTTAAAGTAAAACCTTACGTTATGCTTCTTTGTGCCATTGTTTCGGTTACCAAAAGCGGGAATTTCCTGTGCGAATACTTAAAAATGTTTAAAAACACTTTGGCGATGTTTATTTCAACTACTGCGTTTGATTCCAATTGCCTTACACAACGATAATCTTCCCGCCACCGCTTTTCAGCGTTTTCAACACAATTTGATTGGTGCAGATTTTGTTTGCTTTCCAACAGATCAGTCTCAATTCTTTTTCTACTTTTTTTACGTATATCTCAGTTAGGAATCTATTAATAGTTAAAATACGTCCTTCATTGCAAATTTGTATAATATATTTAAAATTTTATAGGTTTATTTAGAGCCAGTTAGAGTATTAAGAAATTGTAAGAAGTTTTAAATATTTCCTTATTCCGTCCCTATTTACGCTCATTATTTTCTATCTTTCTCTTGCTGCACCTACTGAGTTGGCAGGCATCGCATTCCACGCGCGCTGAGCGTGTCATCGATCGATGCACACTGGTGTGCAGCTGCGCGACGTCCATGTTTATTGCCTTTGTTGCGTATTTTGTGGTATCGTCGGTATCGTCATCCCGAAAATCACCATAAAGTCAATTAAAATGCAAGTTGGTGTGCCATACTCTTAAGAATCCCGCATTCGTACTCGCTCCAGCTCCACCTAACAGACCTAACAAAGGCAGGAGCACGCGTGGACAGTGAAACGTCAGGCGAGCCACCCATCATAACATTGCCATCATAAATCAAAATGCGTGGCAGATCAGGAAGAAGGTGAGTGCTGCATAGATATTGTCAACATCTTACAAGCACACATAACATGCGCAATTGCTATGTGCGCTATGTGCTTAGATCTCGCAGTCGGGAGCGCCGTCGTTCACGCAGCCGCGACCGCAACTATTCGAGCAATGGCTACGGCTCGCGGCGCAATAGCGCTGCTGGAATGAATCTCCGCAAGCCGCGCTGGGATTTGAACAGGCTCGAGCCATTCAAGAAGGATTTCTACATCCCGCACGCACGGGTAATGCAGCGCTCCGCCTACGAGGTGAACGAATGGCGCAGATCCAAAGAGATTTCACTGAAGGGCAAGCAGATTCCGGAGCCGGTGCTGACCTTTGAAGAGGCTGGCTTCCCGGATTACGTTAACATTGAAATCCGGAAGGCTGGCTTCAAAACGCCCACACCGATTCAAGCGCAAGGCTGGCCGATTGCGCTCTCCGGCAAAGATATGGTTGGCATTGCATCCACTGGATCCGGCAAGACATTGTCCTACATACTGCCGTCCATTGTGCACATTAACCACCAGCCGCGGCTGATGAGGGGCGACGGACCGATCGTGCTGGTGCTGGCGCCGACACGCGAGCTCGCACAGCAAATCCAGCAGGTCGCCACCGAATTCGGGTCGACGTCTCGTATACGCAATACGTGTGTATTTGGCGGCGCACCGAAGGGCCCGCAGGCCAACGATCTCGCTGATGGGGTGGAAATTGTGATTGCAACGCCCGGCCGACTGATTGATTTCCTTGAGAGCAATCGTACGGATTTGAAACGTTGTACATACTTGGTACTCGACGAAGCGGATCGTATGTTGGATATGGGTTTCGAGCCGCAGATCAGAAAGATCATTGAACAGATTCGTCCGGATCGACAGACGTTGATGTGGTCGGCAACGTGGCCGAAAGAAGTACAGGCGCTCGCCTCCGAATTTCTCAAAGACTATATTCAGATCAACGTCGGATCTCTGCAGTTGTCCGCAAACCACAATATTTTGCAGATTATTGATGTGTGCCAGGAGTATGAGAAAGAGACCAAGTTAAGTACATTGCTGAAGGAGATAATGGCCGAGAAAGAAAATAAAACGATTATATTTATTGAAACGAAGCGTCGTGTTGACGATATCACTAGGAAAATGAAACGCGACGGGTGAGTTAATACCTTGGACGTTTTGTTTTTATATATTCTATGTTTCTACAATTATGTAGGTGGCCGGCTGTTTGCATTCATGGGGATAAATCACAACAAGAGAGAGACTGGGTTTTACAAGGTAATGTTTCATTCTCATTCATAGATAAGTTTCTAAATAAGGTTTGCTTGTAGACTTTCGAACGGGTAAAGCGCCAATATTGGTCGCAACCGACGTGGCCGCACGCGGTTTAGGTAAGTGACCCAATAAATGATTTTGTTTTATCTCGTACTGGTACTGAGGTAACATAATCTATAATTGTATTCTATCTATTTCTCGGGATTGCAAGATTGTTTGTGTTTTATTTGCATGTATGAATAAGTCTACTATCCGCTACGCTCGAAATACGATTCAAACATAAGCACATACATTTAAATTCAATGAATTGATGGCAATTGAGTACGACAATCGTATTTCGATGGTGAGCGACGAATTAAAAAAAAAAGTAACAAGTCGAAGCTTGCGATGAAATCGAAGAGCGTGTTGTAATAAACTGGGCACTACTCTCTTTTCAGAGGCACAAGCGATGATAATGACACTGAATCAGTAGTCATTGTGTGGTCATTGTGCCTCTCTATGGCGGAGTGGATCACGTCCGCGCGCGCGCCCAATTGCAGTGCGCGCGGAATTCTGCCGCCAGCCGGTGCGGCGTGCGGCGCTCGCTCGCCGGCTCGCATCCCCCAGCGTTTGCCGAACGAACGAACACACACCCTCACGTGCAGCGGCATGTGCGTGCGGCTGGGAGGCAGCCACCTGACGGCCGCTCTCTCCCCCCGGCCGCCCGAGTCAGCCCCATAACCGCTGGCAGGCCGGTTGCGATCGCGCGGCGGCGGCGGCGACGGCGCCTCCGACCCGGGTCCGGGATGCCGAAGCCGACGAAGGGCCGGGATTGCAGCCGACACGCGCGGTGGTGCTGCTGGCCAAGGTGTCGCTCTCGCTGTCGCATGCGCGGGCCGGCGCGGCGCTTTTGGGGGCGTTCACATGCGTGCTCGCTGCTCACGGCGGGCGGGTCTTCCTGCCGGTTACAGAGCGCCGATGCACCCGCAGGTGGTATGCATCAAAGCTTTTAAACAACAACACCCAACAATATATCAACAATATTTATCAATCAACATCTTATATGTGTTATTTACCTCTTTCTCTCTCTCTAATTCTCTATTGAACTTCTTTTGATATTACTTCTAGAATATTGTCTGTCACAAACGACAAATAGAAATGTATTTTCCATTTTTTGCTCATGTGATATTTGAAATGTACATTTACGAACTGTTCAAGTAGCATCATACTCATGTTCATTGATTATTTATTGATTATTAATCATCAGGGAGATACTATAAATATTAATATGTGTCTTCATTCAAGCATATTCGATATTTATGGTATGTCACATGAGTTCTTATGTATTTCCAGGATTAGTGTAAATTATTATTTATGTTTGTATCTTGTATGTTTGCCCTGCGTTCGGAGGGCCAATTTCATGGGATCGAAATCGCTTAACACTGTGCTGTAATGTTACAGATGTCGAAGACGTAAAGTTTGTGATCAATTTTGATTATCCGTCTAATTCGGAAGATTATGTGCATCGGATTGGGCGCACTGGGCGCTCATCGCGCACCGGCACGGCGTACACATTCTTCACGCCAAACAATGCCAACAAGGCCGCCGATCTGTTGGCCGTCCTCAAGGAAGCTAAGCAGGTGATAAATCCCAAGCTCCAGGAGATGGCCGACCGTAGTTGGGGAAACAGCGGCAACGGCCGAGGTATGCACTTGCTTCTTGAAGGCAGCGGAAACGTTTCACTAAAACAAATGTTTGATTTTTTAGGTCGCAATCGATGGGGTCGCGGGCGTGGGGCACCAGCGGCGCGCACACCGAGTCGCTCTCGATCGCGTTCGCCAAAGCGCTCCAGCCGTCACGATCGATCGCGATCACGCACTCGCACCACACGCCGCAGACGGTCGCATTCGACGAGCCGAGAACGTTCGCCGCCATCGCCAGATCGCTCCGCGAAAACGCTGACCAATAATCACACGGCATATCGCGCGGGACCGCCGCCTTTGCCGTCGTCGGCTTGCAACGTGACGAACGTGAGCAAGGAGCGTCATCCGCAGCCACCTGCACCGCTGCCGACAGCACATCAGCCTCCTCCACCTCTGCCGCCACCGCAAGCACAGCCGGCGCCTCCGTTACCACCGCCGACTCCACCGCAGACCACCGTTCAGCAGCAGCAGCAGCAACAGGCGTCGATGTTGACTTACCACCAGAACATCCCGCCGCCGTATGGTACCTATACCATGCCGAATACCATGCCGAATGGCATTTATTACTCGCATCCGCCCCCAGCACCTCCGACTGGCTATTATGCGGCACCACAGGCGGGCTATGCATATACTCAGCCGCCTCCACAGCCGCGTTAAGTCAATTGCCGTAATGCATTCGTCTGCATTACGTAATGTGCGTCTGCGGTGTTGATACCTAACTTTTATCAAAGTGGGTGAATTGCAATAATTCAAAAAATAGGATTAATGGTATAGAAATTGCTTGGATTCTTTCTATATTAATTATATGGTAGTCTATCTATCGCATATTGGATGTTTTTATTGAAAGAACGGAAACTGCATTGTCGTAATTCCGTATTACTAGTGTAATTAATTTCTTCTGGCATGATTTCGTTATATAGCTGCATACTTACTACATTGGTTATGTAAAATTTGAAGCAAAAACAAACACGTTTTAAAAACAAGTGCGATACTTGTACATTTATTTGATGTTGCTGTAAATGATTCTAAAGTGAGGGCCTCCGCCCCGGAGCAGCGATACAGAGAGGCAGTGATGGCCTCATGAGCATTTGGGGTGCCCATTGAGAGGGTGGCGTTAACGAATATATTTTATCATTGAAAGGGGGGCGGTGCGCCAAGATTGGGGGTCCACTGCTGTAAATGAACTCTATTGCAACGTGATGAATCATTTTAACACCATTGTTTGAAATTGATTGCCTCTAGTACAAAGAACGTGAATTGTCTATTTATTAATTCCTAGGTTCGATTGAGTTATAAACGAGAAAGGATATTTTATTTGTTAATTGTACTAATAATGACTGATACATAAATGGACATTAATTAATTTTGTGTGCATCCGTATCCATGTAAATGACAATCCTTATATCAGATTATAAAATTATTCACCGTGTTGTGTAGAAATACACAGTTCCTGGGAGCTTTTCACAAACAAATCACTGTTTTTGAACTTTTGCAGGCGGAGGTTGGTCGTCTGATGTAGTTTTTTCTGAATCTGATTTTTCAACGTCGAGAATATTCTTCGGCTGAGTCTTTGAGTATGCTGGCGTAATCCAATACGGATTTTCAGCGGCCTCCTTGGCGTATTTCAAAATTGCCTCGCGTGGATCCTGATCATCCTCGACACGTTTACTTAAGCCTAGATTCCGGATAACGAAACTGCTCAGAGTGCCGCCGCTCGAAGCCACGCGTCCACCCTGACCCGATGTAATAGGTAGATCCGGCCGCTTCGATTTAATCGGATCCAAACGGTCTTTCTCCATTTGTTTGCGACTAGTTTTGCGACGCTCCTGTCTGAAAAGCGGTAACGCATGAGGCGTGATGACCTGTTGCGTGCTAATCACTTCCGTATGCTGCAATTTCCTTTGGGCTTTCACAGCGCAAAGCGTGGCGCCACGCAAGCTACGCTTCTCATCATAGTAACACTTCACAACTCCATTGCCGGTACCGACAAACAGCTGGTTGAGCTTCGGATGCCACAGCACTTTGATAACGTGCGACGGGCCAATTTCCAATCGTCGCCGCAATTCAAACGTACCCGAATCGTAAAAAAGTAGATGCCCCATTTTTTCGCCCTTTCGCAAGGAAGTGCATGTCACGACCATCCGATCATCCGGGCTGAAGATCGCGTCCGACATGTCGTATCGCGAGAACAAACCGGTTGCCTCATGCAAATGCTTCTTAAAATACCGCAGGTCCCATAATCGCATTGTATCGTCCATGCTGCGGCTGAGAAGATGCTGTCCGACGTGCGAATAGCAAATGCTGCTGATTTCGGTTGGTTGGTGAGCATTGCGGCATAGCATCGTTGGCGACACGGTGCTGTGACGGAGATCCCATAGCTGTAGTGACCCATCGGCGCATCCTGCCCCATAGATCTTGCCCTCGCGGTTGTAACAAACGGCCGAAGGCGATGTCTTTAGACCGTTCTGCGCCCGGCACTTGATGAGGTCCTTATGAATCTTGCCACCCTTGTACAGATTCCAGGTACGCACTGTTCCGTCAGCAGACGTTGTGAGGAATTCTTCTCGAACGACAGGATTCCAAGCACCAGCTAGTAAACTCGACGTGTGCCCCGTTGTTCGGGCCTGGTCTGATAAGTACATGTCGCCTTTCACCGTTTCGAGCTTTTCAAAGCCATCGCGGTCGATAACTTTCGCTTGGGCGGCACCTGAGACGACAAGCAGCAAGTCGCCTGTGCCTGAGTAGTGTAGCGCACGAATTGGATGGTTGTCGCATGGTTGCAGAGTGCGAAAGGAGCGCATGCCGGAATCCATCCCAGCAAAGTCCCAAAATGAGACATCATAGTCAACCGAACCTATTTCAAGCAAAATATGTTTGAATGATGGAATATGAAATGACCCATGATGCCATTAATATGCTTGTAACCAACACCATGACCCCTTAAATTGCATATATGCAATCCTTACCTGATACTAATCTTGCACCACTGGGATCACAATTTAATGCAGTCACAGCTTTTGTTCCATGCACCATAAAGACTTCATGTGAACATGGGATTGCAGATTCTTCATCAACATCACTATCATCTTCTTCATCACTGTCAGCATCTTCACCTGACTTTGATATTGTAGTTTTATCAGTTGCAACACTGGATGACTCAAGCTTATTTTGCTCTAGGATTTCTTTAAAAGGAAAAGTTATTTCAAACTTAATACTTATACAATTAAATACCTGCTGGTATGGCTGGTCCAATAAAATCATTGCTATCATCATCTGATTCTGTTACCTCCTTTCCTTCTTGGACCAGCAAGAGTTTCTCATCAACCGCTGCTGGTTTTGTTATTTCTCTTGCAGTCTTTTTGACTTGCTCAACCATAGCCTACAGAGTAATACCATGAACATTCACTGTGCATATTGAATTAAATAGAACGTACTTGAACATCAAAGCTTTTGGCTTTTTTGCCAAATGATACAATACCCATTGTTTCTTTCATTTGCAGGGTTTCAGTATCTTCCTGGACAGTTTCAATAGCTTGAGGGCCAAATTTTTCGACCTTTTCCGTTCCCTGAAACTTTTTCGCATTGTGGGCAAAATTCTTACTAATTTTACCAAAGACGATCTGCTTTTTATTCATTTTGTTGCAACGAACCACAACGAACTACGATGAAACTTTTGCAATACAACACATTGAATACACAAACAAACACAGCACGCACAGCTGATTGCTGCTTGCATAAAGTTGCAGTGCACCAGTGGCCCTCCAACAGTTTTCATGCGGACAATGATTTAGATCACTTTTAGCGCGAACACAGTAACGATGAGAATAAATGGGAAACTAGTAAATAAAATAAACGACATCAATACATATGATGCATTTAACTTCCTCAACAAACCCAAACAATAATTTTTTATTTTGCCATTTTAGTTGGACATCGAAAAAGGTGCTTCTTCATTGGTTTTCAAATAATACAATCCATACCTTAAATTTGATCAAAAAATCCAAACAAACATTTAAGATTCCTATAAACAACTTATACTTACAAGTATGTTTCCGGTTGGCCCATATAAACATTACTCTTCTCATAACATCGACCGTAAAGTGCCTCATCAACAGTGGCGCATTTCAAAGATTTAAACCCCTTCCTGTTGTATATGCTTTCAACAAAGTATATATAAGCGCGCCCATGATTGCAGTTTATACTATCTGGTACCTTAACTGGAAAATATTCTCCATTACAATCAACTACAATGATGGTTTTTCCATAAACTTACAGATATCGAGCATATCTGGACAGCCCGGCTGTAAGCGGCCGCCATTCGGGTAGAAGTCGACATGTCCCAACGGCTCAGCAAGACTAAGAATCTTCATATACGTGTGAATCACATCGACCAATTGCGCGTCGCCAGCGTCCAGCTTTAGATGCGAGGGCATCGCACCGTAGCCGGGTCCCGCCGGATCCAAGCCCGTGATGCGAGCAACTTTTCGATCACCCTTGATGGCGTCCGCCCCCATGCCGGCCACGTGCGCACCCAAACTATGGCCGATTATATGCATGTCATCCGGATGGACGCCGGCGCGAATGAGGAAGTTGAGAAACACGGTGAGTGCCTCCCCAGCCATTTGTGCACCCTTCATCGCCATAAAGTACTCAAACTCGCAGAGCACGCTCCAGTCCATGCCGATGATATTGTAGTCACCCGTGGATAGATACGCTATATTCAGAGATTAATATCAAGTAAAACAAAATAGTCAAGACCTGGTTACTGTACCATTCTTTAGCATCCAAAAGATTTCGCTTTTAATACTGCTGAGAAAGCCATGTACTATTATCTTTACGGGATGCGACATGTTAAATCCGGATTGCGCGAAATTCTGGAAGTCATTCACTTTCATGTTAAACGGCTTGATACCGCTGTGAAAGAAACATATTCGTTAAATGTCAGTTATACATTAATAAATGACGAGAAGAAGCGATATGAACAATGCAAATAATACAAGGTA
Source organism: Myllaena sp. GC000078 (assembly GCA_030264135.1). NCBI lineage: Eukaryota > Metazoa > Arthropoda > Insecta > Coleoptera > Staphylinidae > Myllaena > Myllaena sp. GC000078. Next base: position 2,110 of record JARJDR010015417.1, on the reverse strand, counting down.
GTACAGGGTGCGGCATTGAAACTTGCTGCTTTAGTTGCATGATATAGTTCTGATTGTGAGTCTCGCATGATTGGTCGGTAATAATCTTACTCTTTCTCTCTCTTTCTCTGTTTCCTGCTTTTGTGTCAATAATGAGTGGGAATGAGAGCAATCACAAAAGCCATCGTGAGTAAATTGTTTATACGTACTTGCCAAAGAGTATAAATTGAACATCTGGTCCTGCTGCATTGATTAGCGCCGAAGCGTTTACCCCATTCTCTTCTGCCAAATGATTTACTGCCAATTGATTGTTATCTGTACATATATTATTGTTTGCAAATTCAGAAATGTGGCATTTTGGATTAAACGAATTGGTTTTACGTACATACTGTTACTGCAATAACTGTCCCGGCCACTAATAAACCCACCGCTGCTGCTGCTGCTGTTGCACTCATTGTGTTTGTCTGTGGTATTACTTCTTTTAATATTGTTTCTTAATAAATGAACTAACAATAAAATACTCTATCATTCGGACGAGCAATAACAATTGTGCGACTTGAAATAATTGTGGTTGGAGAATGAACATATGAGATATTATCTGACGATCGTACGCCCAGCTCGCCGTAATTATTAGGAAGTTTGATTATAATCTCGTAGTTAATGTCATATATCAGTTTCCGTTTCGTTTCTGATTTTACTAATTATTTGCCGAATTAGATTGCATTTTTTTACCGGGTGGCTGAAAAGTTCTGATAATTTTTGCAGATACATATTTCAACAGCACGAAAAAATTGAATACACAACTAAAACTACTAATTTTAGAAATAAGAAAGTTAACTAGAGAAATAAAAATAGCAATAGACAAAAAAATACAAAATATGTCCAAAATTGCCTCTTTTGGACTCAATACATTTTTTAATACGCTTTCAAAAATTGTCGACGATGTCAGGGGCACGTTTAGGTAAAGTTGGTTGCATGAAAATTTGATTTGGAAATTTGATCTGTGAATATTGAAGATGTTTATACTAACATAATAAATTAAGTTGAAACTAATATAATTATCGAGGCCACAGTAATAAATTGGCAAAATTATTGGCAAACATAAATCTATCAATAAGAGAAAAAATAAGTTAATATATTATAAGAATAAGCCATAGGATCTTAGACACTAATGACCAAAGGGGGTGATGTGGACCAACATAAATCAGTCAAAGCTCATGGCCACAAGGAATGGCGATCTGAAATTGTGACAAAAGATTGTGCAATAATTGTGCAAAGTTTGGAGAGGGTAACAGTATAAATAAGCCAGCAAACGTTTTTGTAAGACACTTATCACTTGCACTTGTACTTGTTATTCAGACACTTGTTCTTGAACACTTGTTATTATTCGCTCACTCTCAGAGAATCTTTGCGCTGTCGGTCGGTCGTTGTTCTATTATCAATTGTAAAAGTTGGAAAAGTCAAGTATAAAGTCGGAAATTTTATTGTATCTAACATAAAGTGTTGTTTTAAATAAATCGTTAAGTTATAATTCCAATCGCTCGCGTTGTCTCGGTTGTGCATCCTCATCCCAATTGCAGCGTCGAGCATCAAATTCCAGCCCTGCGCCGTTGTCAGTCAACAGCGATGCTGCTACCCTGGCTGCTCCTCCCGTCGGTGCCATTAGGTAAGTAAAACAATTTGTATTCGTATTATTAACCCTTTACCATCTGGCGAAACGCACCCAAGTAACGCAAAGTAAAGTAAATAAAAATCTATAAATCCCTTTCGAGAGTAATTGCCATGTCCGGTACATAAACGTACCGCCACAACGATGGTCGCGTATTTTACCACCACATTCTGGACCTAGTAGCGCAACTAAGCAGCTTTCGACGCGGCGATTGTGGCGTATGACGTAGCCGATACTTTCTGCTTCAAGATAGACCTGATAGAGTAGTCCATTGGTTTGAGATAGGGTGAGCTCGAAGGCCAAACGTCTTTGCTCAAAAATCCAGGAAACAGCACATCGCAGACGGCGATTGTCGAATTTGCGGAATGCGCGGGCGCCCAATCCAGCTGAAGTGTGAATCCAACTGGACCGAAGTGCTGCATCGCCCACGGTTCCAGTTCATCGCGGAGGATTCGTTGCTGG